>SNQJ01S0000826.1:160180-228554 GCA_010110895.2 Picea sitchensis | reverse complement strand
AGGTTTAGAATGCAGAATGAAAAACTAGTTAGTACACCTTTGGCCAGCCATTTCAAATTAACTAAGGAAATGTGTCCCAAGACACAGGAGGAGATATAATACATGTTTAGGTCCCTTATTCATCAACAATTGGCAACTTGATGTATGCGATGGTTTGTACAAGGCCAGATATTTCACATGCAGTGGGAGTTGTGAGCAAGTATATGAACGATCTAGGTAAAGAATATTGGGAGGTAGTAAAGTGGATTCTCAGGTATTTGAGAGGTACCTCCACTAATGAATTATGTTTTGGAGGTTCAGACACTATTCTACAAGGATATATTGATTCAGATATGGCAGGTGATAAATATAGCAGGAGGAGCACCACAGGGTATGTTTTTACTATAGGTGGAACAACAATAAGTTGGATTTCGAAACTGCAAAAGTTTGTTGCACTTTCAACAACAGAAGTAGAGTATGTTGCTGCTACAGAGGCTAGTAAAGAAATGATTTGGTTACAAAGGTTTATGGAGGAATTGGGAAAGAAGGAGGAGAATAACAGGTTGTACTATGACAATGAGAGTGCCATTCATATTGCAAAGAAATCAACCTTCCATTTGAAGAGTAAGAATATATAGTTGAGGTACCATTTCATACGATCCATCTTGGAAGATGGATGTTTGAAGTTGGAAAAGATACACACTAGCCAGAATCTTGCAAACATGTTAACAAAGGGAGTAACCAGGGAGAAACTGAGTTCTTTCTCAATTTCAGTTGGTCTTCAAGCATGAAGATGAAGATGAGAAATTTTCCAGGTCCAAGAAGGTTCATAGTCTAGCAGATACAACATCGGTGGAGTTGTTGAGATCAGTCTCCAAGTGGGAGATTGTTGGTTGTGGAGCTTGATTATCTTCTTGATTCATAGGTCTTTTCTTTCAACCGTGTTTATACCCCATGAAGAATTTACACCCAAGAAGAATGTACACTCTTCCACATGGGGGAGTGCAGAGGGGGGTTACCCCCTCTACGGGGTCCGGGGGAAAGCGGGCCCCCGACGGGGGTTTGGGGGCGAAGCCCTCGAAGGAAAAATTGCCTTGTAAAAGTATATTGTAATTTCATTGTAAATCTGGACCGTTCATTATAAGGTCACAGATCTAACGGTAGAAATTATGTTAGGGTTTTTTTCCCTAGAAGGCAACCCTCTTCTTTGAGGGAAATGTATTGTGATTAAGTAGGATAACGAATATTGTATTCTGAGATAATATACTGTGAGAGAAAGAAGAGGAAGTTACAGTGGGTTTGCTGTAGGTTGTATCCCTTCATTTGATGGATAATAATAAAGGAAAGACATNTACCCCCTCTACGGGGTCCGGGGGAAAGCGGGCCCCCGACGGGGGTTTGGGGGCGAAGCCCTCGAAGGAAAAATTGCCTTGTAAAAGTATATTGTAATTTCATTGTAAATCTGGACCGTTCATTATAAGGTCACAGATCTAACAGTAGAAATTATGTTAGGGTTTTTTTCCCTAGAAGGCAACCCTCTTCTATGAGGGAAATGTATTGTGATTAAGTAGGATAACGAATATTGTATTCTGAGATAATATACTGTGAGAGAAAGAAGAGGAAGTTACAGTGGGTTTGCTGTAGGTTGTATCCCTTCATTTGATGGATAATAATAAAGGAAAGACATGGCAATTTCTCTGGTGGACGCAACCCACACTGGGTGAACCACGTATATCTGTGTCTCTATTGTATTCTGTATCTTCTATATTTTATTTCCGCATTTGTTTTATTTTATTGCTCCGCGATCCTGTTTTTCTAACAAATACACCAATACATGAGTGTCACTTGTGCATCTCAGAAAAAAAATAATAATAAATTCCATATTATAACATTTAGAAAAAAATCAACATTTCATAGAAATTATAGAAAACTTACAACAAAAACAATGACATTGAAAATTGTCATTAGAAATACATAAAACATTTTCTTCAACCTCCTAAAAAACTCCAATATGAAAACACTATATACAACATGGTATACCATGGTGGTATACCATATATATGTTGAAGTAAGTAAACAAAAAAAGTGAAGTACTAAAAAATGCTGTCTCATACAAATACTTATATGATTTCAAATATAAGTTCATGGTATTCCCAAGAGTATCAATAACTACCTAAAACTTTATATGTAGCAAATATTGACTAAAATTTATAATACACAATCATAGATTTGGCAAAAAATGTTAAGGAAGCCAATTATATATTCATGGAAAAGTTTTATTTCTAGGCTAAAAGTATAAATATATAGAGAATTATTATCATAAATTAGGCTACAATTTTTTTTTCTTAATTTTTAATGAAAATATGAATAAATTTAGCCAAATTGTCTTTCAAAAATTTTAAATTTAACCAAATTGGTGAAATTTCGCTTAAAAAAATCATTGATGTAAATCCAAAGTAGTTTCTAGAGAATAATTATTCTTCAAAATTGATAAATAAGTTGTGTCACCCCTTGACATCTAGGGGTAACTAGAGAAGTTTTTCCCCTTGTGATTCTTATCACACACAACAGTTCCACAAGGTGATATCCATGGTTCCCCATAGATAGTTGATCATATATGCTTCCCACATTTTTCTCATCTCACTCACATTGATGATTATGTTGCTTGACATACATGAGGTACATTATTTCACTTCTTCATATTGGTTGTTAGTGTCTTATGTACTTGTCTTTAAAGTAATAATCATTGGTTAAATCAGATAATGGATCATGATTCTCTAAATTTGTGCCTTTTCCTTGTTTTACCTTGGTGATCATAATCATCTTCTAGATAAGTGTTGTCACTCTTAGGTTGAGTCATACTACTAGGGAGATTTGAGAGGTGTAGTGTGTCCATATACCAATCCATACTTAACACACTCCATTCTTCCCAATTTCCATTGTCTCACTCATAGGTTAGTTTTCATATGCCACATAAAAGGTTCATGCTTCACAGTTCCATGGGAAGAACCTCACCCTTAAATACCTATGAGTTTTGAGTGAAGAGAAAATAAAAAAAATAGAAAATAAAAGTACAAAACCCAAAGTAAATAAAGCATGATCAATGCCCCCTTGTTATGAGTTCATTACTCCAAGTCCTATGCAATAAGATGCATATCTAAAAAAATGATTAATTGAAATAAAATGAAAGTTAAGATCCAAAAAAGAAGGTGAGATAAAGAAAAAAGGAAAATAAGAGGTAGTAAGACACAGTGCCGAGGAAAGGGTAACTTGATCTGGATTGTATATGGGAAAAAATTAAACACACACATGCATATAGTAGAGAGATTATTAATATAGTGAAAACCCAACTTCTATTAACAAATAAAATAACATAATAATCTAGAACACAAATGGCTAGAATGATCATAGCTTATCGCTAAAGAGAGGGAGAGAAATATGTCGACTATGCTCATTCAAAAAAGATAATAAAAGAGGCCGAAGGAATGGAATTTTAACATAAAGTAAGAGCCCTAAAGGTCCAAAATCCTAACCCTAAGAGGTGAAGTTCCAAAAGGTGTTTTTTGGACTCAAGGTGGTTAGTTTCTACATCAACTTCAATGGGGCACAAATGTTTAATACAATCTCTATTTGGCGCACATAGTAGCTTGTTGGAAAGATAAAACTAAGGAATATAATGTTTTTTTATAAGTCTAGGCCCATGGATTTCCTATAAAACATCGATTAGGGCCTAAAAAAACCTAGAAAGTTTAGGACCCATTAAATCATAAAAAGTCATAACAAAACTTCCAAGATGGAGAACCATGTTGATTTAGTGTAATAGCTGGGTGACCACTGATATCCCCCTGGATCAATCCTCCCCATTAGGAATCAATGGTCCCTATTGTGTTAATTTCCTGTAGTAGATGGGGGAACTTTTTCTAAATCTAAATATTGGTGAGTCATTTTCCTTGCTAAAGAAGTTGTCTTGCTTTGACAACCTGATAGAGTCGTATGTTCTACTGGTGGGTGCCCTTAATCTTTGTTTCCATGATCTGATTTGTTGTAGCTTTCTCAAGGTAGTGGGGATTGAGTTCCGTAGGGGCCAATTTCTCAACCACCTTGGTGTCCAATAGAGGTGGGAAATATGGTTGAAGCAACTCTACATTAAATACTGGGTGAAATCCAAGTAAAGGATGGATACTCAATTGGAAAGAATTTTCACCCATAGCCTTTGTAATGGTGTAAGTGTTATCACATAAAAATGACACTTCTAGACCAAAATTCCAAGTGCACCGAGATACTCCAATTATAGTATGGGTACCGTGACATGTCCCTACTAATTAACCTATATGAACCCCTTTCCTATAGTTAAAATTTCTCAAAAGGACATAAAACCCACATTTACATGACAAACCCCCTTAATTATCTTTAAGAACCCTTGTTCCTAAATTTAATTTCACTAAAAATCCATAAAACCCAATTTCACATATTAATCCACCTAATTAACTTTAGTAACCCTCTTTCTAAAGTTAATCTTGATTAATTAAGTCATAACCCCCTCTTATGACTTTCCCTCCTAATTTTAATTTCAAAAGGAAAAAATAAGAGAAAATTTCATATTTTTCCTATAAAAGAAGGGGTCTCACCCCATTTCATTATCTCACTCATTTTCACTCTCTCATCTTACTTTTTTCTCTCATATCCCTCATTGCAGACTTTTCCCTAGTTTTCCCCTTTTTCAATTGAAACCCTAGTTTTTAAAGGAGGCCATCACTACAATAGAAATCCAAATATAGAGGATGAGAGTAATAGCCAAGGCCACACACTCAAGGAGGAAAAGAACCCTCCCAAGGAGAGGCCACTATAATATAAGAGTCTTCAGAGTTTTCTCCATAGGTGTATATGTAAATTTTTTCCAAATTGGGTAATGAATTAATTTATTCTTTGATCATGTTGATGTTATGATATTTTATTTTTTTATTCCATTTTCATTTACATTCTCAAGAATAACATAGATTCAAAGGTAAATCATTTCAAGGAAAAATAGGGTTTGAGTTTTTTAACATCTTTCATCTATAGCTTTGCAATAACCACAATGTTCGCATATCTGCTCACCCTTACTGTAGATTTGTACCAACAAAATGATGACTCCATTGGGGATTTGAGCCAATATCATGACCCCTAGTTGTGGGTGTGTGGTAAAGGATTTTATTTCTCTATTTGTTTTTTTTCATGTTTTTTTTAGGCTCATTAGCTCTTCATGTACATTTATATTCATGTTTGTAGGTTACAAGGGTTATAAATCACTCAAGATTCCTGCAAGGCCAAGGCCATAGGTACAGAGAAAGTCTTTGGGACCAATGCACTAAAGGAGGTAAAAAAGAGCACCAACCAATGAAAAAAATAGGCCCAATTATATCTTGACCAATGCACTTAACATGATCAATTTCTACAATGGTCAATGCACTTACTTAGGTACTTTTCTGCAAGGGAAAAAAATTATGATTTTTTCTAGTTTCTTGTTCTTTGTTAGATTTTTTAAATTTTTGTTAAGGGCTTGTAGATTCTCAATTAATTTTTAGTTCACTGATTATCTTAAATACCTTCTCAAACCTAATGGATTGAGGAATAAATCTCCTTGGGGGTTTCAATACCTTTCCTTCAAGTGGGTTTTTGGGAGTTTGTATCTTTTTTTGTCCCTGCAAACAAGTTTTAGCTTTTATTTTTAATGGATGTTCATGATTGCAATTTTATTTTCATTTTCATTTCATACAATTTCATTATGAAACGTAAAGAAAAAATCATATAGGTTAGAGCATATGAACTAGTGTGCATTGCATGGTTTTTAGTTGTTCATTACATCCATAGGCCTTAATGTTTTTGTTGTTATAGAATGCAATTATAGTTCATATTTTAATAGAAACCCTTAGTGAAAAGAAAAATTCCACTTAGGACCCCAATTTGTTCTTGCCAATATGGTTTTTTTGTGAGAATTTGATTGCATGATTTGAAAAAGGAATTTTCTGTTTAAATTTTTTTAATTTACATGCAAGTTATTTCTGTTTGATTAAAGGAAAATTCAACACTTCGTACCTTGATGATTTCACTTGCATATTTAGAATTAGAATTTAAGTATTTCCTTTTTTCAAAGTATTTATTTTTATCATTTTAATTTCAACTATTAATTTTTCATACACACCACCACCACACAAAGCACACCTTAATATATATGTTTGTTTCTTCTTTTCCTTTGATGATATTTTTACAAGGAATAAGACTGCACATCTTGTTGAACCTATCAACTACCTCAAATAAATAGTCATGTTCCTTCATAGTGGTTAGTAATCCACCCACCAAATCCATGAAGATGCAATCCTAGGGTCTAGTGGGTACAACTAAGGCATGAAATAAACCTTTCTTTCTATTACTAGGCTGATTTGTACACTAAAGTATGCATCCTATAATAAACCAAGCTACATATTCTTCCATTCTTGGTCAATGCACATACCTCTGTAAGTTGACAACTTTATTTCCAACACCAAAATTTCCCACAACCTTAGAGGTGTGAGACTCTTTGTTAAACTGCATTATTTCACCTTTAGGATACACAACTCGTCTAGATTGTAGAGAAACTCATTTTGGAGCTGATAGTCAACCTTAATATCACCTTCTTATGCATGAATTTATCCATGTATATGTTGAAACACCTCTTTAAAGTTCTCTTCTTCTGTGTAAGACTCTTTGTATGCATCGTGGGTAAAAGGATCCATGTGCATAAGAGTTCCCAAATATGTAATCTTGAATGTGGGTGGACTTGAAAGAATGCTTTCCAACCTATTAATGGTTCCCTTCTTATATTTGATGACTAGATGAAACTACTACAAAAACCTTATCCATTTGTAGTGTTTGGTTTGCTAAAGCTTACTCTAGGCATAAAAACACTATAATGGTTGGTGATCAGTGTGGATAATGGTTTCCTTTCCCATCGGATAATGATTCCACTTCTTAAAAACTTGAACCAAGGTATATAGTTAATATCATACATACAATAGTTTAGGACTACACCATGAAACATTTCAGAATGATAGCATACCAACTTACCTCCATACATCAAGATCACTCTCATAACATATCCACTTGCATCAATATCCACTTTAAAATACTTCTACAACTCAGGAAATGCAAGAATTGGTGCTTTACTAATATTTCATTTTATCTCATTGAAATATTTTTGTTCCTTCTTTCCCCATTGGAAACTCTCACCACTAGATTGTTATGGCATGAAGTGGTGTGGCTATAGTGAAAAATAATGCTACAAAATTATGTAAGTACTACATTGCCCCAATGAAGCTCCTAACTTCAATAACATTAGTAGGAACTGGCCACATGAGGATTGTTGGACATGCATTTTTGAGGAAAATCCCAAGTATGGAGGATGTGCACAACAACAAAATAAAGAAGGGAAGGCAGGAGAAAAATGCACAGTAAGGGCACATTTAGGAGTCAAGTGCACAGTGAAAACATACTTGGTGGAGAATAAAAGTAGGAGAATAAAGAAAGGGAATAAATATGGATGATAAAATGAGAGAAAAGGAAGGACAATAGGTCGGCATGAAAAGTTAGAGAGACACACAAAATTATGAAGACCGACAGTCGGGAAGGCAAAAGCAGCATGGAGGCGCAAAAGAAAGAAAAAACACGATTGAACAATGAGTCAACCTAACTTGTAATGAGTCAGAATGAGTTGTAATTGTGTTTTGGGGTTAAGAAAGTAGGGTTTTGAGCCCTAGAATCCATGTATAAATATGTAATGGGTCGATTAGTATAGGTTGTTGACACCAAGCGAAGAGAGTAAGAGAATATATTGAATATGGGAGAGAGAGTATATGTTTGAGTGGAGAAGGAGAGTTGCAGCGAGAGGCTTGCACTACAGAGCGTCTATCCAAGGTGGGGAGAGAGATATCATGACATATCTATTGTAAGCACAGTGCACAATCCTGAGACAATTACATAAAGAATAATAAAGAATCCAACCATTGTGGACGTAGCCCAAAGTTGGGTGAACCACATTAATTATTGTGTCTACTTGTATTTTTGCATGATTGATCATGAATGTTCTCTTTATGCATGTTAGACTAGATCTGTTCACTATATGATCACTACACAATAGTTATGAATGTTAAAGTGAATAGTTTATGTTGCAATCTGCAGTATAATGGTGCCATATACCTTAATTCACCAATTAATCAATGAATAACGCACATGATAATGCACACAGAGTAGATAAGTAAGAATGGATAAGATGATCACCTCCCATCCCCTCACTACTATAGAAACTTGGTTCCTGCAATCCCAATAGATTCCTTGTGTGAGACTTCACTTGCATGCAGGTGATGTCTAAAGGGACGGTGTCTGAAGGGTTTTGTTGGTTATATAACTTGAACCTAGCTGGGTCTTACAACTGCGCTCCAACAAATGGTTCTGTTTTCAAGACCTAGAATCTGTGATTGAGGGAATGTTTTGGAGTCCAAATAAGAAAGAGATTTCAAAATGGCTAGAAGGGAAGGAATGTGAATTTTCTCAAAAAGAGAATAGAAACCCTCAGATGAGTGACACGCAATGGATGAAAAGGTATGTGTACACAGAGCTGTATGAGATTTTCTTTGGAAAATTTCCAATTATTTTGACTGAGTGGTTAGAAATATTAGTGGAGAATACTGGAAGGTACTAAACCATAGCGTCAAAGAACTAGAATCCTAAGTTGGTAAGACAATTGAATTCTGTAAGTAATAAGACTTCTTGTGTAGTTGATTTTTGATTGGAAAATATATTGGGGGGTTATATTACAAAATTTGTAGTGGATTGTACCCAATCATACATTGCAACAAAGAGGGATTTATTCAAAGGTCCACACAAAAGGTTCATGAAATCATTGGGTACGTGGATAAATATGTTTTTGTGTGAAAAGTGCATGATGATAATGGAGTCTGATTGCTAAGGGGATTTGTGCACACAGGGGAACCAAGGGATGACAAGAGGATAGTTTGAGGGAAGGAAATGATGACGGAAGAAATGAATAAGGAAGGGAGGGAATAATGATGTATAGAACTGAATAAGTTGTCTCAGAAGAACAAGATGAGTTTGGAGTACTATGCAATGCAAGAAGGTACAAGAGGAGAAAGACCGAAGATGATAAAGGAGAGTTATGCAATGAGCTTGAGGGAAAAGGACCCTGTGAAATCATCCATATCGTAGAAATACCATACATAGAAAGGGAGGAAGAGAGTTACCAGTTTATTCCTATAATCAAAGATCCGCTAAGTCCTACTGAGACTGAATCTTCCGTCAATTCCATGACCTTGTGTGCATCGCCTAGATCAAAAATCACATTTGAGGATTTGTCAAAAGAATTTATAGTTAGCAAGGGAGGACATAGTAGTAAAAATAAGAGAAGTGAAAGTAGTGCACCGAGTCATAGTCAACCATCATCGCCTAGGGGAGGTACTACAAAAAATAACATGGAAGGGTTAGACAACACATTGAGACTACCTGTGTTCCAGAGAGTTGGGTCAGAGGACCCAGAACAACATCTATTTGTCTGCGAAACAATTTGGGCTGCAAAGAATGTCCAGGATGAGGCTGTAAATATTGCGTAGTTGGAAACAATACTTCTAGGCCGCGCACTAGTTTGGTACATGAAACTACAGAGTACCACACCTACAGGACAAGCCAAGACATTAGTAGAAATTAGACAAGCATAGTTGAAAGAGGCCAGGAAGCCAAAATATGAGTTTTATTACCTTACTCATCTGAACAAAATCAAACAAGTATATACTAAGTCAATATGGTACTTTGATAAGATATTCAAGGATGTGATGGGCAAATTAATGTTTCAAATTCCTGATAAAAAACATAGGGAATGGTTTATTGCATGACTCTTACCACACATCTGCGGTCCCTTGATGCAAAAAAAGGTTGCATCGTAGTATGAAGCATTGGATATCATAATGAAATTGGAAGCATCCCCTATAGGAGACAATGGATATATAGTGAAAGTACAAACATAGTTAGCTACCTTGAAAATTCAATTGGAAGAACTCACAAAAGGGAAGAAGAAATGGGAACATGTATGGTGTACTAAGTGTAGGATTGAATGCCACCATAAGAATGAATTCCCAGCATTTGCATAGTATTTGGTGATTGGAGCACTTAATCCATTACCAGGAGGGGATATTTTGAAATATGTAAGAAATGGGGACATCACCCAACCGAGTGTCCATTACTGCAGAAATATCAGAGTATGCCAAGGAACTTATTTTGCAACTTCTGCAAGTCAGTCGGGAACGAAGAGAAGGATTGTCATGAATTTGATTTAATGAGAGAGAGTATGTTAGATATGTATAGGATTCAGGAGGAGAATGCTACGACATAAGGAGACGGTCCACAATATAATAATCATAGAGTATTTAACCAAGGAAAAATAGTAAATTTTGGTAGAGGTCCAGGAAGAGGAAATTTCGGTAGAGGAGGTAGTAATATGTAACAATTGTAATCAACCATGACACTTAGCTCATGTCTGCCCGAATACATGTACAACCTACAATTAGAAGACTGTCCTCAACTACTTTCGAAATGGTAGGCAAGAGGGAATTGTAATTGAAATCCAAATCATAATGTACATAAGATATCAACCAAAAAATGGAATGAAGGACCTATAATAACATTTGTCACACATGGAGGAACTAGAAAAGGGGATGATGCGATGAATGGAGGGAAGAAGGATGAGCAATGGGTAAGGGAATCAACAAGACCTATGCCAATATTTGATCCTCAGTAAGAAAACATGACATATTAGAGGGAAATAAAAGAGATAATCGGACCAGACTGGGTAGCATCAACATCCTTTATGCCTCCTATCTGTGATTTTACTATGCCAAATAAGCCATTGGAGAAGGACAGTACTCTGAGATATTTTTTGAGAAGTTGCATAGAGTTGATGAAAGATGAAACTGCACTGAATGCATTATGTTAAATGATTGATCATTGCGTGAAAGAAAGGTAATTTCCTATGGCATAGAGGGTAGTGAATTATGTACTTTACAAAAATAGGACTGACAGAGAATTCATGTTAGGTGCACATTTTTGGAAATATGATGTGGATAATGTTATCTTGGACTTAGGGTTTGATGTGAACATATTACCAAAAAAGACTTGGGAAATTATGGGGAAACCCAAGTTGATTTGGTCTCTTGTTTAGTTAAGGTTGGAAAACCAACACAAGATAGTCCCAATTGGTCGATTGATGGGAGTACCTGTGAACATAGATGGGGTGCGATGTGTAGAAGACTTTGAAGTCATTGAGATCATGGATGATAGTCAGCCATATCCAGTACTGATAGGAATTGAATGGGAATTTGATAATCAAGTGATCATTAATATGAAGAGGATGGAAATGATATTTGAGGTAGGAGACTTAAAGGTTACTGCATCATTGGACCCAATAGAAGGAAAGAGGTACATAGAGCCAATGAGAGGAAACACGATTGGAAACTTGTATAACATAAATGCACAAATGGATGATTATGTTAACCCCACTACACATGGTGTGATAAGTTGGAGAAGCATTAGCTCATGTGCATCAATTTCAAAGGAAGGTCTGGAACATTAGTAATAGAGGATGCATGAAGTATCAACTAAACGATGTGCATACATCACTCGATCATTGCACGAGATTGGAGTGGATTTATGTGATCCATGTAGGTATGATGGATTGAATGATATCGGTTCATTTGTAAAGGCGTTTGAGATGCAGGTACCTGAAGAAAAAAGGTTGTTGGCACTAGATGTTGTCTTGAAAGCTACTTGAGCCAGGTGGTGGGCTGCACATAAAGAGGAGATAGAAGATTGGCCGTAGTATAGGAGACTAATGCAAGTGAGATTTAATACCAAGGTGGAGAATATTGCAGAAAAGTATACAGGGATAAATGACCCAATAGGTTATGTTGAGTAGTGCAGAACCATATGGAGTTCAGTATCGAAGAAGGAATGAATGGACAAGTTTATACATACATTGGATACAATTATGAAGAAATGGTACTTGGAACTAGAAATGCATTGAGAAACAACAAACTGAGACGAGATGAATAAGAGGTTTAAGGTAACTTTTAATTTTGAAGAAAAATCTCCATTAGTGGATGCAACGTTACAGTTTATTCGAACCAAGATATTCTTAGAAGAAGGGATGATGGAGGTAGTACCAATGTGCAATGCACACTGAGCTTCTATAACTATCCAGGAATTACTGGAGTGTTACAATGTTGCTAAAGAAGAACATGATGAGGAAGATCCTAGGAATCAGAAAGTACTCGAAACTGAGGGGGATCGCATAGTAGAAGGACCAGACCTTGAATCTATTGCGTACACACAACCAATAAAGATGAAGAAGGTAAACATTGGGATGACAAAGAATCCAAAGTTTGCGTAAATAAGAGATTATTGGAATGATGAAATGATGGAGAAGATTACAGACTTACAACACGAGTATCAAGATATATTCCCAAATACATTCTTAGAGATGGAGATGATAGATGGGGAATTAGGCAAGATGAATATCCCTTTGAAACCTGATGCTAAATGAGTGTGATAAAGACCCTACAAGTTAATTGTGAAGTATAAAGAAAAGGTGAAGGTAGAGATAGACAATATGTTAGCAATAGGGATCATTGAACCAATGGTGGAATCAGAATGGATAAGTCCAATGGTAGTGAAAGATAAGAAAATAGGAGGAATCAATATTTACTTATATCCGAGGAAGATGAATGATGCATGTCTACATGATCCATTCCCAAGACCGTCCACAGATGAGGTACTAGAGAATGTAGGAGGGCATGATACTTATTATTTCACACATGGATTCTCATGGTACCATTAAATAAATATTGCACAGGAAAACAGGTATTAAACTACTTTTGCGATAGAGTGGGGAAGCTATCAGTACACAATGATTCCCTTTGGACTCAAGAATGCACCTGCAATTTTTTCAAGGGTTGTGGTTATATCCTTTAAGGAATTTATTCATAAGTTCCATGAAGTATACTTGGATGATTGGATTGTGTTTATTTTATTGAAGGATCAAATAGAAGTAATCGTGTTAATGTTGGATAGCTATACACAATGTCACATTTCAGTGAATTTGAAGAAATGTATTTTCTGTGTGCCTTTCGGAATTTTGTTGGGCCATGTGGTCTACAAGCAGAGATTATTAGTTGATATTTCCAAGATTGCAGTGATTTTGGATTTACAACCAACTACATGAGTCAGACAACTAAGGGAAAATATGGGTCATACATGATATTACAGGAAGTTCATCAAAGGTTATGCGCAAATTACAACACCTATGGAGAAATTTCTAAAGAAGGAAGCAAAGTTTTAGTGGAATGAGGACTGTCACAAGGGTTTGGACACCTTAAAATAGAAATTAGTGACTTCACCAATTTTGATCTTTCCAGATTGGAACAAGGAATTCCATGTCCATGTGGATGTGTCATCCATAGATTTTGGCTCAATACTATCTCAACCAGGGGAAGGAGACATAGATCAACCAATTTATTTTGCAAGAAGGAAGTTGTCCATAGTAGAGAAGAATCATACCACTACAAAATGAGAAGGATTGACAATGGTATATGCACTACATAAGTTTAGACATTATTTACTGGGTCCTCATTTTAGGATGTATACAAACCATTATGCACTAAAATACTTAGTGAACAAGCCAGTGTTGGATGGGAGAATATGCAGATGGTTACTATTGTTTAGGAGTACAATTTTTAGGTTGTTTTGAAACCAGAGAAGTTGAATGCAGGACTAGATCATTTATCAGGCATACTATCAGGAGAAGATGCAGGGAATCTAGATGACAACTTTCTAGATGCATACCTATTTGCATTTAAAATGGTGGACGACTAATTCACAGAAATCATGCAGTGTCTAAGTAAAGGAATGAACCTGTCAGGCATGATAGTTTCCCATAAGAAACAATTAGTGGTTAAAGTATCAAAATCTCTATTGATTGCAGGGAACTTATACAATTTAGGTGTAGATGGAATACCGAGACAAAGTGTAACACCCTATTTCCCCCAATTTGTAAATATAACTATATTGGCCAAGAGACTATGGAAAACTCAATATGTGTGAATGTTTGATTTGAAAAACCTTTGTATAAAAGGTCAATGAATGTAAATTATATTATTTACTAGAAAATGGATAAGTGTTGTATGACCGCTAGAAGGGGAGTGTACTAAGAGAGACCACGAATGCTATGAAAGAGAGGATGAAGGGGACCATGAATGGTTGTGTTAACCTTAACCAACCATTACCTTCTTGGATTTAATTGCACAGGACCAGAACAATCCTCTGACTCATAAATGAATTACAGTTAGGCTGGTAGGTGGGAATACCTCCTCAAGAGTTAATTAGGGGATGGTGTAGAACAACCATTTGTAAGGCTTTCAGACCTGACCACAGACTGGGAATTCGATCCACACACAATCTTGCTAATGAAGGAAATAAAGGAAGGTGTGGTGGGTAGAGGGATACCTTCGAAGACTGCAGAGACGATAGGATAAGTTCTCGGTTTCAAGGAAGAACTAAGAAATGAGCATTCTGGTCACAGGGAAATGGCTAGCAGGGTTATGATACAAGATGATAAATGAGGTTGGTCCTCCTTAATTGGTATTGTGTAAACCATTTCCAAGATCCCGTGGGAGGATGAGAGTAACCTCCATCCCTACTGTCACTGAGTCGAAAGAAAGGATTTTATTGCAGAGCATCATGGTCTAGCTCGGGGGTGGCTAGGGGTAAATCGATTAGGAGTGACTGAGCCTATGGTTAGGTGGAAATGAGCACCCCTTTCAGCAGTCGCTTCACATTATCTGGTTCTGATAAGTATTTTCCCTATTTTATGTATTGAACTAAAATAATGGATGAATGCATGGAGTTATATATGTGTGTATTTATAAATGGTTTCTGTGTGGAATGATCATGATATGTGTATGCACTCATATCTTTGTGAACTTATGCTTCTGACTGATAGTCTATATGCTCCAGCTTATTTCTTGAGGCTTATTGGGACATAAGCTTGTCATACGAATGAGATAGGAGATATCGTGTCAATATGGACCTATCCGTCCAAATAGGATACCTCTTTCAGACTCCTTACCGTGTGACCAGGATTCTAGGCCCAAGTCCTTAACCATTTCATGATAAATCTCAGTAAGGATAGCTAAGTTCAAGCCTTGAAAGGGGAGGTCTATTCGTTTGGAAGACGAGCGAACGAGAATAGTTTGAGAGGACCCATATGATCAATACATAGGAACCTTAGGCTAAGCCTAAGGAAGCTAAGTCCTCTTGGCTTCAGAGCTCCGAGAGTCCGGGACTTCGGAGTATGACCGACCTTACCAACCTTGTACTGGCCGATGGTAACTGGGAGACTCGGTTTCCCGTAAGGTTGACTGGAGTTAGGCATTTCCCCAGGTGGTTAGGCGAACCTATCTTACCAACTAAATCAAGGTCCAAAACCCTAAAGGTCGGAGTTGTGAAGGACCCAGAACTGTAGATCGAGGTATCCTTCAGGTCCTTTCCTAGTCGTCAATATACTGGGGACGTGTGGCGCTTGCCCCTTTAGTTAGAATATTGGGAACTTAGAGAGATAAGAGGAGTTTGCATCACAACACTCCCGAATGTTGAATCCCCGAGGTAACAAGAGTCGTATATCTGTAAATCTACATCGACAAATATCGACCGATGAGATATGAGGAATGTTAGAAGCTTGTCAGTCTGGGGTGACGTGGACCCCATATTGACATGCCACTTGTCACCCAAATTCATGTGTATCATATATCCTATAGACCCATTGGAATGTAACAAGTGTCACCCTGACCCCTCCTACGTGTCAGTTCTTGGTACGTGTCCGCCTAGCCAATGTGGTTGGTGAAGTGATCGAGACTTCGAGACTCCAGAGGATTTGGGGATGTAGAATTGCAGAGAGACCAAAAAGGTCTGAATGATGGAACCACGTGGAAAGCTTCTAGGACTTCAAAATTTTGGGACTTTGGGAAGTCTCGTGCGTAGATAACAATAGAGACATTCAATGTCGAAGCGCCAAACTCTGAATTCCCCGCCATCTTACATGTCAGACGAGGGTTAAGCTAGTCATCAGATTGGTTGATGGATGGACCTTCCCTACGGGATGTAGGAACCAAGAAATAATAATAACGAGATGAAGCCACGGGGCGCTACATGGCTCTCAACCAATGAATCCCAAAGAACTTTGGGAAGACGTAAGCTATAAACCAAGGGTCGGTTTAGAAACCGATAATAGTAGTTAGAAAGCTAAAAGAAAGTAGAAGAGAATGAATCATCTCAGAGAGATGATTCGAGATGAGTTATGTTAGCACCAAAAGTTTCCCTTCAGATTGCAGGAAAGGGAAGCCTGATACCCATCAGAGTTTTATGTCATAGGTTAGTTATAAAAAGGTTAAATGGGCCCAGTCTCATGAAGGTATAGTCTTAACTCAGAAAACTGGACTGGTGTGCACATATAGGTGAGGTCTTAATATAACTTTATTCAGTAAGTTGTAGTAAGGGTGAGTAGGAGGAAAAAAATTGAGAAGAAAATTTAAAGGTTTTCTATGAACGTCCGGTCTTCCAGCAACCTAAGGAGGAAAAACTCAGAAAACAAGATCTTCTTGGATTCAAAGCTTCAGGAAACTGCAAATATAATGACAACACTGCAATTAAACATCCATTACAACACAATCTCGATAATCCATGTGAATCCTTCAATCATGAACATTCAGTATCAGACACATAATAAGATGGAGTAAGAAAGATGACTTGGATTAAAAAAGAAGTCTCAAATATAGATACATAACCAAAAGCCAGAAGCTTCATTAAGACTTTATAATACGAGATATTTTCTCTACCATTGATCCTAACAAAATATCAAAAATGAATATTTATACTCAGAGAACTACCACGACCAGGAGTGTGACCTGACTACTATAATTAAAGCTTCGCGTCTGCATCTTCTTCTGTCAGGCTAAACTTGCATTCTTCTGTCAGACACAAGATCAGATCGATACGAGATTCACAAGAAAATCAATGAGAGGGAAATTTCCACTGACAATCTTCCCTCCACGACCATATTTTCCATGCTTTCCATTTATGTCGTGAAACAAGGTTTCAACCACCTTCCCTAACTTTATTAACTACCTTCATTGGGATCAGGGAAAATACCGACACCCATGAATGTTCCAAGTGATCTCATGGATCCTTTCCATATGCCCCTAGGCTGTGACCATGTGCCTAATTCCCAGATGCTTCAGAATTTTGTGTTTCACGAGCTTGCATTGTGATCATGCCGAAATTTTTGAGTCGCAAAAGCGTGATTGTTTGTATCGGGCGACACGTATCCCTTTGCATCGAACGACCCTGTTGAACATAAACATTTTTGGACCTTGGGCCATCAACATTTCTCCCTTCAGTTTCTCGAAATGACTTTTTCCATGCTGATCCTACGCTACTTGTCTTTCTGGAATTTACATCCAGGATCATTTCGGGACTTCACGTGTCGCGAGTCCTCAATGTCTTACCCTCCTACTTTCCCGACTCATGAAATCATGAAAAGTTAATCCATCGGTCCAAATATTTCCTTCAATTAAAGACTGCGATCTTATCATGATTTCACACTTCACGAGTTCTAATGACTTTCTCCTTGACTTCTCCATCTAGAGAAATCATGAAATGCTAATATTGAACGATGCGTCCTCTCCCGAAATGAACGGCTCTGATTGTTTCACGATTTCAGACCTCTCCTTGACGCTAAAATTGGTGCAACTGTATGATCTCGATTATCTGATGGCCGTCAATCTGATTTTCCAGATGGATCTCTGCCATCGAAATCTGATCTTGCTTGCTCGATTGATTTGAGTTGACATCAGACTGCTTCAAGTGTTGCGTCTAGTTCTCACAAATGCGGCCTGTTTGGATTACTTGGATGATCAACGGAGGGCTTGGGAAAACAAAAGATCAGAGGCAGAGATGAAAAGAGGAATGATCGGCCAAAGAGATAATAGGAATGCTGAGGGCTGATACTTCTTAAACAGGTTGACAAAGAAAACAGGTCGACCAAATGGGTGAAGGAAAACAGAAGACAAGCTACAAGTTCGGAGGGAAAACCTATGATCAGGTTTGCAAAAGGGGGAGGGATAGGCAAGGATACAGACTTAGGTAGAAACCACAAACCCTTAAGGTTTTGAAAAGTTTATGTGCTAACATTAGGCTCCATGGGGGATAGATTCCTCCCTGCGAGGCTCTAAGAACTCTTTTCACGAATTCAGTGCCGTAGCGTTGGGTTGTGGAGTCTCCTATCAAAAAGAAAAATAAAATAAAACATAAATGATATTTACAATGGTGGGATACCGATAGGAGATTTAAGAAAAAAACATCTTCAGGAAGTGACCATTTACAGGGCCACCAAAAACTTCATCCCCCTCCAAATTCCGCAACCGGTAAGTGTTGTTTGGAAATGCCTCGGAAATCTGGAAAGGACCAGTCCAAAGGGATTCAAATTTGCCATGTTTTCCCTTGTCTTGTCTAGGAGCATCCCATTTGAGTACTAGATCTCATGATAGGAAATCCTATGGACTGATTTTCCTGTCAAAGGCCTTCTTGATTTTCTGCTGACGATCATGCGCTATGTCCATCACCTACTCTTTGGTCTACTGCACTTCTACCAATTGATGTATTCTCCTGATCATGTCATAAGGCTCTCCTTGGAAGTCTTGGAAGAATTTCTCTAGAGGTAGGGCAGTCCGAGAAGGAAAAACCACTTCAGTCCCATACACAAGATGGAAAGGAGAGATGCCTAGGGACCTCTTTGTTGTCACTCTATCAACCCATAGAGAAAATTTGAGCTTCGAATCCCATGCTTTCTTGTTGTCCTCCAACAATATTTTGATAATATTTATAAGGATTTTGTTAGAGGAATTTGCTAATCCATTACCTTGGGGATAGTAGGGGGTAGAGTGAATCAATTTGATCCTGAAATGTTCATAGAAATGGATCAATGGCTCGACCTTGAAAGAAGCAACGTTTTCAGTGATAATCCTACTTGGACAACCAAATATTGCTATAATATCTTCCAGAAATCCAATGATCACCTTATGAGAATCACTCCTTGTGGGGATAGCTTCTATTCACTTGGTAAAATAGTCTGTGGCAGTCAAGATTCATCTATGCTGACCACTTGATGCAAGGTGAATTTCCCCAATGAATTCTAGACCCCATTGCGGGAAGGGCGCTGAGGCCACCGCAGGCTTTAATGGAAAAGACTTGAGCCGATGCTTCCTAGAGAATTTCTAACATTTAATACAAGCCCTGTTTTTTGCACAAACATCAGTGAATAGAGTAGGCTAGTAGTACCCAACCCTGAGAATTTTGTAGGTTGTGGTCTTCCAGAAATGATGTTCCCCACATAGGCTATCATGGAACTCAAATATAATACTTTGGGCCTCATGTGGGTCTAGACATATCAGGATCACTCCTAACGGGTCTTTCTAGTACAAGACCTGGCCAATAAGACAATATCTGATTGCTTTGAGATTTAAATCTCTTTCCTTGCTTTTCCCCATTCCATCTGGAGGTCACAACTCTTGCAGAAAATATATAATGTCTTTGTACCAGGTGCATTCTGCCAATGGAGGGTTGTCCTGAGAACCTTTATTAGACAACTCAGCTTGCTGATCTTCTAGGCAAGTGTCGATGAAATAAACCCCCAAATCTTTACAATTAGATTTAGCCAATAACTTGGCTAAACCTTGGCCTTTAACTAGCTTGGTGGGTTTTATTTCCAGATCAATTTCAAGGATTCTAGAAATCCACTTGCTCCTTCTCCTGTCTATGTCAGGTTGGATGAGAATGTCCTTCACAGAATCCAAAGGAACATATGCGATGATATTTGAATGTAGAACATAGACTCTGAAATCTTTGAGAGATTTCACCAAGGAATAGGCCTGTTTCTCCATGATATTATATTTTACCTTGAAATCCATCAACGCTTTACTGAAAAAGGAAATGGGATTCTCCGGTCCTTCAACATTTTTCTGCAGTAAAGAAGCTTCCACTGTATCAAAAGAGGCAAATGAGAAGATCATAAAATCCTTGGAATAATCAGGGCTGATAAGAACAGGTGCTTCATTCAATGTCTTCTTGATTTTGTTGAAGGATACTCTAGACTCAGTAGTCCATATTACTTCATACCCCTTCCTGATCATGGCTATGATATGATTCACCAATTCAGTAAAGTTTGAAACAAAACTTCTCAGAAAATTGATTTTGCCCAAGAAGGACTGAACTTATTTCTTATATATGGGAAGTGTTAAGGCTTGAATATCTTCTACTCTTCTTGGATCAATCCTGACCCCCTCAGCTGACATGATGTGTCCCAACAATTTTCCTTCCTGCATGGAAAATAAGGACTTCTTGGGATTTAGGGAAAGACCAAACCTTCTGCATTTCAATAATACTTCCCTCAGATGAAAAAACTGTTCTTTATCAGATATGGAAAAGACTGTTATCATCCAGATAGATGACCACAAATTTATCCTTCTCCCCAATAAAGGCGATGCCCATGGCTCGCTGAAAGGTTGCTCCTGTGTTCATTAATCCAAAGGGAATTTTGGCATACATGAATGTGACCCAAGGAGTGGTAAAGGATTTCTTTTCTCTATCTCCAGGCAAAACATAGATCTGATTGTAACCATAAAATCCATCAATCATGGAAATCCTGGATGCCCCTGTTACCCTTTGCAATATGTGTTCCATTTTCGACAAGAGGTAATTGTCTTTCTTTGAGCTCCTGTTCAGGTTCCTGAAATCGATACAAAGTATGATTTGTCCATTCTTCTCCCTTACTAGGACCAAGTTGGCCACCCACTCAGAATACCTCAAAGGCACAATGATCTGGGCATCCAACAACTTTTTTACCTCTTTCTCCATAACGGGAAACAACCTAGGATTTATCTGTCTTAATTTCTTCCTAAATGGTTTGGCTTCCTCTTTCAATGGGATCTTGTGATCAATGATACTTGTGTCATATGTTCTGAGGTCTTCATAGGTCTAGGAAAACACATTATCAAATTCCCTTAACAGTTCAACATACACAACCTCCTACTCCTTTGAAAAACTGCTTGACATCTTGACAAATTTGGGATTCCTCTCTATGCCAATATTTCACTCAGCTACATCAACATCCTCATTTGGGACTTTACCTTTTATTTCCACATCATTTCTATCAAATAATATTTCCAAAGGGACTAGTCGCTTTGGGATGTGGTTGCTGGGTAACTGGAAAATGTGATGATCAACGGTTTTGCTCAGAAAAACATCAGGATGAGGATGTGTTTCGTAGTCAGAGTCTTGGTCAATGTGTAATGCTGAAAACTCATCATCAGTCTCCAAGAATATTTTGATCTCAAGACCATCCTCAAATACTTTCCAATGCTTGATGTGTCAGGTATGGAGGGTCTATATTTTACTCGTACATCATACCTGAGCTTAGGTGGCCGGGGGATTCTGAAACTGCTTGCTGATATAGCCAAAGAGTCAGCCATGACATTCTCTTCCCTAGGAACAAATGAAATGTTGAAAGCCGAGAAAAAACTGTCAATGAGGTCCCATACTTAATTCCTATATGATTTCAGTCGAGGGTGCTTAGCCTGATAAATACTCTTGATTTGATGGAAAATCAACTCAGCATATCCAAACACTGATATCTCTTCAATCCCCATGTCCTTGGAAACCCTAAAACCCAAAACAAGAGCTTCATATTTTGCCACATTATTGGTGGTTTCAAATTCTAACTTGTAGGATAGAGATATAGTTTCCTTAGTAGGGGAAATAAGGACTACCCCAACACCAACACGTTCTCTAGAAGAGGCTCCATCAAAGAAAATTTTCCACATAGAGGTAATCGAAGGAGAATCCTCATAGAGAGTAATGGACTTTTTGATATCAAAAGGGGGCTCAGGGGCATCAATGAGCTGCAATAATATGGATCCCAAATCAGTGTCAAGTGAAAATATAGGATGGTTGGTGGGATCTACTTCATCGCTGATAATGTAGGCCAACTGAGCTTCTCTGTATAGTATTCTATGCTCCCCCCCAAACACCTTAATGGTAGCATATATGAGGTCCATATGTAATGTTCCCCCAAGTATTTTTTATCCAAGATCTTGACAATATCATGCCAAACTTGGGAGGAACATCAACCACCACGATATCCATGAACACACTTTTCATGGTTAGCTGAAACAAGGTCACAAACAGATCTTTAATGATCCCAAGACATTGCACTTTCCTGGAGTCAAAGGAATACAAGTCATGGTATGCCTTTGTGATTTCTAGGCCTAATTCTTCCATGATAGTTTTGGGCATGAGGTTATGAGAGGCCCCTGAATCCATAAGACAATTATGGAGTACCTTGTCATGTATGTTTAGTGATGTGTAGAAGGGAGGGGATGAATCGTCTATATCTTATACCATGGGAACTAGGATGACTGTTGGCTTCTCTTCTTGCAAATTGATTGAGTCTGAGGGATGATTCAAAGGTTTGGGCAGAAGCAATTTAGATAGGGATCTCTTAAATTATTCATGCTTGATCAACTTCGAAAGGGGTACCGTGATCCTAATCTTATGAATTTCATGCTCAAATTTAAAATAGGAGGGGAACTTCATAATTTATTTTACCTATGGGATAGGACCTTTGACCACTGGTGGGGGGTTTTGCATTCTCTTTTACCTGCTATTGATTGTCGCGTCTTTGACGGGCTTGTCTACTCTGGGAGGCTAATCAGGGACATCAAACTTCCCATATTTTTTCTTAGACATGAGGTTGTATCTATTCAGGCTATCACTGGTCTTATTCCCCTTGCTCAACTCGTTTAATTGAATGTCCATGAGAGACTCCTCGTATGCTGATTGAGTTAAGCGAGGAGAAGGAGATGCATCTTCGAGACAATGAATTTCTCAGTCAAGGTCCTCTTCCTCTCCACCATCATCTGCGGCAAGGTTGTTCTGAAGAAGGGGTTGGATTTTCTGATCATCCCTATCTCTGTTCTGAGGATCTTGCATAATCTGAGGAACATGGTTATTTAGCCTCCTGAAGTTTCCTCTGATATCAACATTTTGAGGATTTTTGTATGTTTTCTTTCCCTCCAATTCCAACCTTTCCATCCTAACTGAAAGTGATTTTAGTAACTTGGTTACTTCATCCATTTGAGGGGGGGGGGGGGGGGGGGAGAGGAACTGGAGGTTGAGGCTTCAAATCTTCCCCTTCCTCTATCTTTATGAATCTTACTTCTGAGTCGGTCAACTGCCAATATGTTAGATTCTACTTCCAGGGCTGCATCCTGCATATGGGCCAAGGAGGTATCTCTTCTCTCTCTTAATAGGAGGCATAAGTCAGGGTCAAAAGAACTAGCATATGTGATTTTGGCAGAGGCCTCTATAGGATTTATCTCAGCAGGGATCTTATTGTACATTTTGTTGAATGTTTTGGAGAAGTCAGAGACAAACTCTCCCTCTTTTATTTTTAGGGACCCAAACTTTGTGATATAATACATGTAGTCCTTTTTATTCCGCCATTGTCTCAAGAAGATATCACCTAAAGCCTCAATCCCATCAATGTATCCTGGGGTTAGGGCCCTGAACCACTTTCCATCTTCTCCATCAAGACTGTGGACAAAAATTCTCATACATACATCTTCGTCTACTATGACATAGTTATCAACATAACTATAGAAAGCTTCAAGGTGATCCTCTGCAATGATATCTCCCTCCCTTGTAAACTTAGGTAGATTCTTAAGGTAGCCACCTGCTGGTAGGGAATTCAAAGGCCGAGGAAGAATGAGAGGGGAATATCTTGTAGCCACTATGGAATCCATTCTATTTCTAGGAGGATTAGCACCTACCATAGGGATGATAGGTGGAGGAGAATTAGGAGGGTATGGAGTTCGAATGGGGGAGACTGGGTGTGTGTCTCTGGGAGGAAAGGGAAACAACAGAGGATTCAAAGAAAATGATTCAGGGCTTGAGAGAATAGAGGTTCCCCTTCGAGTAGTAGCAACAAAAGTAATAGGAGGAGGGGTGATAAAGACTAGGGTAGAAAAATATTCTAGGGTCCTAGGTCTCAACCAGGGTTTAAATTCAGGAGAAACAAGAGTGACAAAGCTTCCTCCTTCCAATCAAAAACTAGGAGGAGAAAACTCAATAGGGACACTCCCAAAATTTAAAGTTCGAGAAAATCAAACAGAAGGCGTAATAGGAAAATGAGAAGCAACTATCAAAGTTTCTAAAGGAGGACAATGGAAATTATCAGAAATACCTGGTTCAGTAGTAGACGTACCTTCTTGAGGGGTATTTCCCTTTTTGACAATTTTCTCTGGGTCAGCTTCAGGTGTGGCTAAAGGAAGTTGTGGAGTAGACCTCGCATGTCTGCCTCTGGAAGCCACAACTTAAAAAATGGAGTCGCCAATGGATTCACATCAATGGAGCCACCATAGTGGAGTCGCTAGGTGCACAGTTGTTACACATGATTTTGGTCACCCTGGTGATGTCTCTACAAGTGATGTGTTCAGGCTCCCACAAGGACTTTTTTCCTGAGAAAAGTGATTGATGTCTTCTTCCAAAAACACATTTTTAAGATGAGTTCGCAGGCTGTCTATGTTACAGGGTGCAAGAATCATTCATTCTCGCAAGCCACCCACACTTAGGGTGCAAACTGTTCCCAGTCTGCTCCATAGATAGGATGCAAACCTGTTTATAAGCTTGGAAAGGAGAAGAGGTCACGAAGGTTCTAGAAGGGGATCTTCTAGAAAATGAGTTGGCATTCGCATGGTTGGCATCCTATTGACTTCTTAGATTTGGTGGGATCATCCTCATCCATGTAACCATCCCTCCTTCTCCTATATATTGAAAGGTTTCTCATGGAAAATGTTAAGCAAGATTGAAGGAAGAATTGGTGAAAGAATCGTGTGAATAACCCTTCTTGGATAGAAGCTTGAAGACTCTATTTGGTCTATCAAGAGGTATTGAATCTTCTTCATGCAATTACAGAGCAAGTGTGTGTGTTGGAACCAAGAGTCATTGAAAGGAATCTTGCAACATCAAGGCAATCATGTTGTATCTTCTACTTTCAATTAATGTAATACAACAACATGCCCCTTTCCCATAAAATCACTCTTATTTTATAGCATAACGCCTTGATCATATGCATAGGTGGACATTGAATATACTTTTCTATATTCACTTTGGTTGGTTTGTGTTGTCTTGGACCTGACTTCACAAGAGCACCAGAGCGAAGTGGGAACAACAAAGATGTAAGGAAGCGATATAAAGGTATGTCACTCATTCCTTCTTATTAGTAGATTCAATGACTACAACTTAGGGAAAGAGTCGTGTCCTATCCTGTTTTGTTCTAGATCCAGGTGGATATAGGGAGATATATTAGCATCTGCACCTACTGATTTGTCCGATAACAATAGTTTTAATATTTTACGTACTAAGTTCTGATGCGCCTTCAGAACTAGTAAGCTTTGTCATTCAATCCTAGGGAAAATCTTCAATTTCATCCCCGACAACGGTGCCAGAAATGTTAGCACCAAAAGTATCCCTTCAGATTGTAGGAAAGGAAATCCTGATACCCATTAGAGTTTATGTCACAGGTTGGTTATAAAAAGGTCAAATGGGTGCAGTATCATGAAGGTATATTCTTAACTCAGAAAACTGGGTGGGTGTGCACAGATAGGTGAGTTCTTAATCTAACTTCAGTCAGTAAGTTGTAGTAATGGTGATTAGGAGAAAGAACTTTGAGAAGAAAATGTAAAGGTATTCTATGAATGTCCGGTCTTCCAGCAGTCTAAGGAGGAAAAACTCAGAAAACAAGATATTATTGGATTCAAAGCTTGAGGAAACTGAAAGTATAATGACAACACTGCAATCAAACATCCATTATAAAAAAATCACGATAATCCACATGAATCATTCAATCATGAACATTCAATATCATACGCATAATAAG
Source organism: Picea sitchensis (assembly GCA_010110895.2). Classification (NCBI taxonomy): domain Eukaryota; kingdom Viridiplantae; phylum Streptophyta; class Pinopsida; order Pinales; family Pinaceae; genus Picea; species Picea sitchensis. Next base: position 202,456 of record SNQJ01S0000826.1, on the reverse strand, counting down.
ATGGAGTAAGAAAGATGACTTGGATTAAAAAATAAGTCTCAAATACAGATACATAACCAGAAGCTAGAAGCTTCATTAAGACTTTATAATACAGGAGCTTTGCTCTACCATTGACCCTAACAAAATATCAAAAATGGATATTTATACTTAGAGAACTGCCACCACCAGGAGTGTGACGTGGCTACTATAATTAAATATTCGCATCTGCATCTTCTTCTGTCAGGATAAACTTGCATTCTTCTGTCAGACGCAAGATCAGATCGGTATGGGATTCACAAGAAAATCAATGAAAGGGAAATTTCGATTGACAATCTTCCCTCCACGACCATATTTTCCACAGTTTCCATTTATGTGGTGAAACAAGGTTTCAACCACCTTCCCTAACTTCATTAACTACCTTCATTGGGATCAGAGAAAATCCCGACACCCATGAATGTTCCAGGTGATCTCGCAGCTCCTTTCCATCTGCCCCTGGGCTGTGACCATGTGCCTAATTCCTAGGTGCTTCAGAATTTCTCGTTTCACGAGCTTGCATTGTGATCATGCTGAAATTTCTCTAGTCGCGAAAGCGTTATTGTTTGTATCGGGTGACACATATCCCTTTGCATCAGAATACCCTGTTGAACATCGACATTTTGGGACCTTGGGTCATCCTCATTTCTCCCTTCAGTTTCCCAAAGTGAGTTTTTCCATGCTGATCATACGCCACATGTCTTTCTGGAATGAACAACCAAGATCATTTCGTGACTTCGCGTGTCATGAGTCCTCAAGGTCTTACCCTCCTACTTTCCCGACTCGTGAAATCGTGAATAGTTAATCCATCGGTCTAGATCTTTCCTTCGATCAACGACTGTGATCTTATCGTGATTTCTCACTTCGCGAGTTCTGATGAATTTCTCCTTGACTGCTCCATCTCATGAAACCATGAAATTCTAATCTTGCACCACACGACTTCTCCCGAAATGAATGGCTCAGATCGTTTCACAATTTCAGACCTCTCCTTGACGCTAAACTTGGTACAAATATATTATCCCGATTATCCGATGGCCATTGATACGATTCACCAGATGGATCTTCACCGCCGAAAGATGATCTTTCTCACTTGCTTGATTTGAGTTGACATCAGACTGCTTCAAGTGTTGTGTCTGGTTCTCATGAATGTGACATGTTTGGCTTACTTGGATGACTGACGGAGGTCTCGGGAAAAAAAAATATCAGAGGTAGAGATGAAAAGAGGAATGATCAACCAAAGAGAGAATAGGAATGCTGAGGGCCGATACTTCTTAGACAGGTTGACAAAGAAAAAAGAATGACCAAATGGGAGAAGGAAAACAAAAGACAAGCTACAAGTCCGGAGGGAAAACCTATGATCAGGTCTGCAAAAGGGGGAGGGATAGGCAAGGATATAGACTTAGGTAGAAACCACAAACCCTTAAGGTTTTGAAAAGTTTACGTGCTAACAAGTTAGTTAAGGAAAAACAAATTTATAATGCCTCACCCCTTAAAAGAGTATTAAGGAGTCGGGTGTGTTACACGATGTGTGTTGGATCATAAAAGGCCTATGATACTCACATAAGAGCATGAAGGGATTGCATAAGGAAACTACGTAGGTAAAGAAACTATAGAAAATATTTTGTGCATCGGGATCTGGTGGCCCACTCTTCATAAGGATGCTAAAGAATACTGTCAGCCATGCGATGTTTGTGAAAGGGTGGGAAATCCATCCGGGAGGGATGAGATTACTTTACATTCACATGTTACATTGCAAGCATTTTATAAATGGGCAATAGACTTTGTTGGATCAATCAACTCATAGACAGGAAGATCAGGTGCTAGGTACATAATCACTACGACAGAGTATTTGACCAGATGGGTAGAAGCAACATCAGTCATAGACTGCACCATGGAGACTACTGCGTGGTTTCTATTTGAGAATGTATTCACATGAGTCATATTCTTTCACACTCTACAGAGTGATTAATGAACACATTTATTGAATATGACAATTGCAACATTGAATGAGGAATTTCAAATTTATCATCAGAAGAGTACGCCATATCACCCTTTGGACAATGGGCTAGTAGAATCTTTTAATAAAATTTTGGAGAATGCTTTGACAAGTATTTGCAACATAGGGAGAGATCATTGAGTTTTAAGGGTTCTTACAATATTATTGGAGTACAAGACCAAAAGAAAAAAGTTGACAGGACAAATGCCTTTTAGGTTGGTCTATGGGAAAGAAGCAATAATTCCGATGGAGTTTATTATGCCTAGACTACATGTCGTAGAAATTAATGATATTTTAGAATCCAATGCAGTAGAGGAGATGTTATCATAGTTGGTACAACTGGATGAACATCACTTCATCACAGGGTTCCATAAACAAGTTCAGAAGGAAAGAGAGAAGGAATGGCATGATAGACATATTAAACATTTTTTTTTTCAAGTGGGAGACTTAGTGTTACTCCATGACAATAAGTTTATGCAACATCCAGGAAATTTTTGTATGCATTGGTTAGGACCTTATGTGATTCAGCATATGACCGAGGCAGGTGCTGTGCAGTTGGAAACCTTGAATGGAGACGCCATGGGAGGCATGGTGAATGTAAGTCAACTGAAACTCTATATAGATGGCCAACCATATGCACATTGATTTGAGTTGTGCATGAACAAATGTATCACAGTAGATGTACTATAGTAGGGAGGTAAAATACAAAAAAACAAGCAAAAAGTAGAAAAAGGAAGAAAGCAAACAAAATGTAGAAAAAGGGAAGAACATAAATAAAAAGGGGAAAAACAAGAAGAAATACAAAGGTAGTCAGGAAGAACTATCATATAGAAAAAGGGGGTATTGAACATATAACATAAGTAATGAAAATGTAGTTAAGTGTGTGCAAAAATAAATCGTGGGACATGACTGTTAAGGGAATTAAAGAAAATAAACGACAACTAAAACACCATAAATGACGAAATGTACTAGAGATGCATAGTCATAAATAGAAGGTGTCGTCGAGGATCGGGAAATACTGGCAAATCGCAGGAAAAAACCGGTCGAGGATTTGGACTTAATGCCACAGTAGGGAGAGTATTGATTTCATATTTTGACTGGATTCAACACTTCCGTTGGGCGTGAAATAAATTACACATATGTGGAAGAGTTATAAAAGTGTAGAAGGGCCCGAAAGGGGAGGTTATTTGCATTTGATAAGAGTAATGAGCATATAGAGTGAACCGGATCCAAACCAAAAATGAATGTGAACCAACACAGAACAATCACCGAAATTGTTCACAGAGAACAATGACAACACCAAAAGTTGGGGCACCAACAACTGCAACATGAAAGAAAACAAAAAGACCACCGTTTGCACCAGTGTTCAAGGAAACACTTAGAGATTCTCATTTGAAATAGATCTTTCACAGGGAATATATGCCACCAAGGAAAGACACCACACCACAAGTTAGATTACCCACAAATAGAAAGTACCCGCTAGTCACGCTAGAAATACTATCTGGTGTAATTATCGAAGGGGACATGCTAGGAAAGATTGTTGCCTTGAAGTTTGTAGATCATGACATAACAGATGAAACAAGTTTCCCGAGCTAGCATGGGAGAAGTCTTTGTGCCCTAAAATCATACTAGGGACAGGTTCAATTCTTCTCGAACCATAGACTTGGGTGACATGACTAGAGAGATCAGGAATATTGAATCTGTTGGAGATTTTTCATTTTGGCCAAATTCTGGAAATAAACACTTGTGTCAAAATGATACTAAGTTTCATCCATAGAGGAACATTGTGGCTAGACACAAAAGTATATATTGACACACAACTAATTGCGCATATCATAGGCTTGCTGAAAGCAACAAAGGATCTGACAACACTATTCACAAACAAGGCAGGGGAGAAAGCACTATCAAAATATATGAAGGATACGTTTCACACCTTCAAAGGGAAGAGGGGGGTGGATGTAAAAAATATAAGTGATGATGTTGTGTGATTTGTGACCTAGATATTGGCCTACAAACTATTGAGAAAATGCCACAAGGATGAAGTGTTGGTTGTATTAATCGCAACCATGGAAAAATGCACATAGGGGGTCCAAATGAATTAGGCCACATTTTTGGTAAATCCGTTTTTGATAGACTGCATAGAAGCCTAGGAGTAAGGCACAAAGTTTCATTATGCCTGACTTATCATCCTGATTGCACTAGTTGGATGGAAAGAACCCGATGATTACCAATGTTTGAGAACAACCAACAAATGTAATGCAGTTGCAAACCTATGGCATACAAAAAACAAGAGGAGACAAATAGATAACAATGTTACATTCTATGTATACTTTAACACGATTAAGAACACAATAAAACATATTCCACACATCAACACCCAGATGGTAGAGACATCCAAGAAGAAAGAGACCTTGTGCACCAGTGGTTTCCAGCCAACTAAAAATTGACAGCGGGTGATGTATGCTTGATCGCCAATGACTAGGAGGATGACTAGAAAGTTCTAGGGGAGAAAATAAAATACCTGAATGAAGAAGAAGAAAAATAAAATGATGAGGAAGAACTTGATGAAGGAAAGGGAAATGGGCAACAAAATTGTGTAGGGAACACACCAAGATGAACATCAGTAGAAGTGTAAGAAACAATACCAAGAGTAGGGGTCAAACGAAAAGACAAGGGAAATGGCCTAGTAGTAGCCGTGCATAAACATATGAAGGCCCAAAAAGTACCTCCTATCTATAATATGATAGACAATGACATGGATAGAATCAAATACCAAGTACGATATTTCACAGAGGAGGCCATGGAAGAAGCAACATAGAAATAGGATGAACAACACCAAAAGGTGCAGGGCCAGTTAATGTCGATACAACAACTATTGAAGATAGTGTAGATAGAACCATAGAAAGGATCAGGTGAAGGAATTATAACGAGCACAATTGGGGAAGCAAGGACTACCAATCCATTCTTGTCAGAGTTATCATATGGGCACAAAGTGTTGGAGATCAATTTAAATACAACCGAGTTTCCGAATCCGTAACTGCAATAAAAAATGAAAACAATAAGTCACCTGAACATACTGGTGTCACAGATTCCTATGAAAGTACTACAAAGCTTGCATATAAGTATTATGCAGGAGATAAGTCTTTGTGTAGAGTTAACATGCAAATAATTGATCAAGGTGACAAATGAGAAGACATAAACACAACAAAAGTATACAAATTCTCTAAAAGAGAAGAGACAAGTTGAAGAAAAAGTTGATGGAGCACTAAAGGAGAGGAATGAAGCCGAGGAAAAGGCAGTGAAAGCATTAAAATAAAAGGACAAGGCTAAGAAAATAACACAATGGATGCAAATGACCATGCAAAATTTGTATAAGGATATCCCCTAAGTACCAATAATAGTAGATGCCATAATGGAAGAGTAGGTCTCAAGAATAAACAAAGTCATTAAAGGCTTTCTCACAAGGATTGAAGACTTGCAATCGCGTAGTACATCAGGAACACCACCAGAGGAAAGAGAAGGAAGAGAGAGAACAATGATGATCGTGGTAGAAAATATCAAGAAGATGGACGAGGAATGAGAAAATCTCTGTGAGGAAAGTGTAGAAATCTGGACAAACCTAATTGAGGATCCATAAATGAAGGTTGTGGAAGGTAGATTGTGGGATGGGCAGGAAATGGTGCAGAAGGTTTCAAAGAGCATAAAAAATCTACCGCATGTTGAATGAATGATGACCATTTTTCCATAAAGGCAGTCATACGATGAAATCGAAAAGATACGGGACCAACAAAATATCCTCTAGAAGTGATTGGGACCATTGTAAGACAAAGCACTAAGGGTGATAGTGGAATTGGCAGAAGTAATAAAGTAAGTCACGATAGTAAGGGACACCTACCAAAATTTCATGGAGACATGGAAGAGTGCGATGCGACATGCCTGGGTACAAGTGAGTGTTGGGGGCCTGTTGGACAGGCATTTTGGATACAATTTTGAGGAAAATGTCAAGTATGGAGGATGTGTGCAACAACATAATAAAGAAGGGAAGGCAAGAAAAAAGTGCATAGTAAGGGTGCATTCATGAGTGAAGTGCGTAGTAAAATAATACTTGACAGAGAATAGAAGTAGGAGAATAAATCAAGGGAATAAAGTTGGACGGTAAAACAAGAGAAAAGGAAGGACACCAATTTGGCATGCAAAATCAGGAAGACCAGTAGTTGGGAAGGAAAAAGAAACATGTAGGTGCAAAAATAGGAAAAATCACGATCAAGCAACGAGTCAACCTGAGTTGTAATTGGGTTTTGGCGTTAAGAAAATAGGGTTTTGAGCCCTAGAATCCAAGTATAAATATGTAATGGGTCAGGTAGAATAGGTTGTTGACAGCAAGAGAAGAGAGTAAGAGAATATACTGAATATGAGAGAGAGAGTCTATGTCTGAGTGGAGAAGCAGAGTTGCAGTGAGAGGATTTCACTGCAGAGCATCTAGGCAAGGTGGAGAGAGAGATATCATGATATATCTATTGTAAGTGAAATGCACAAGCCTGAGACAATTACAAAAATAATAATAAAGAAGCCAATTGTTGTGGACATATCCCAAAGTTAGCTGAACCACGTTAATTACTATCTACTTTTATTTTTATGTGATTGATGATGCATGTTCTCTTTATGCATGTTATACTAGATTTGTTCACTATATGATCATTGCGCAATAGTTATGAATGTTACTGTAAATAGTTTATATTGCAATCTGCAGTATAATGGTGCCATATAACTGAATTCACCAATTAATAAAGGAATAATACACATGATAATGGGAAGAGAGTAGATAAGTAAGAATGGATAAGATGATAGCCTCCCATCCCCTCACTACTACATAAACTTGGTTCCTATAGCTCCAATAGATGCCTCGGGTAAGACTTCACTTGCATGAAGGTGATGCTGGAAGGGATGGTGTCTGAAGGTTTTTTTTGGTTATATAACTTGAACCTAGGGTCTTACAACCACCTGACAACAAATATGGAATCCATATTCATAGGATCTATATTGAATTCCCCTCCACAAATCACATACCCATATACACCAATGATTGCTGAGAAAACTCACATTTCTTAAGGTTAGCCAATAGATAATGATTTCTTAGAGTCTCTAACATTTTCATGAGATGTGATATATGATCTTCCTAGGTATAAATATAAACCAATATATCATATAATTACACTACCACAAATGAATCTAGAAAAGGATACAATAAATCATTCTTCAAACCCATAAATGTATCTAGTTCATTACATAAACCAAAAGGTATTAACTATAATTCATTATAGAAATTTCCGTGTCTTGAAGGTAGTATTTTAGGTGTATTCTTCTTTAAGTCATACCTATTGGTATCCCTATTTGAGATCCAACTTGGTGAATTACTTGGCATATTGTAACTGATCTAACAAATCATCAATTCTGGGTAGAGGGTAACAATGCTTGAGGGTTATCTTGTTCAATGATATATAGTTGATACACATTTTCCAATTTTTGTCCTTCTTGGGTACTATACTGATGTTGGAACATCAAGAATTGATGGTTCATCACACATATCCTAGGTTCAATTGATCGATAGGTCAACCTACATATGGATACAGTCAGTCGGGTGATCGACCAACAAACTAGACTAGTTGGTCAAGTAGTCGACATTCTTGTCCGTCGAAAAATCAACCATTATTCAAAGATAGTCGGGACATGGATCGAACAACGCAAAAATCGAATATTATTTGGATTTATAGGCATCTAGGTTGAGAATCCTTGTCAAGCCGACTCAACAGAGTAGATTTGGTAGAGTCAACTCTAACAACCGACGGTGACAGGTGGACAAGTTCTTCTAGATTCTTGGAAGTTGGTTAGATCTTGAGACTATAAAAGAAGGTCATTATCAATCATGGATATTTCTCAATAGATTGTGCAAATCAAGATGTGAAACATGCAATGTGATGTTCTTCTCACAATGTGCCTTGCTTAAGTGTTGTAACAATGTATTTAGACACCACTCTTATCTTCAAAAATTTTTGTTCCTCTTCGATTATCTACAGTACCATTTTATCTATTTCATGTCATGTTCCATCCTATTCCCCAACATGGTATCAAAGCTGATAGTTTAAAACCTCAACCCATTATCTGCAAACCTTGTTGATCCAGATCTATTGTGTGATTGACATTGGGCCGATGGTTTGCTGATTATAACTTATTGGAACATACCAGTCTATTTAGATATAAAATATGGATTCAAAGATTTATCCTATTATTTTGAATGGATCAAATTATGCAGTATGGGAACCAAATATGGTAACCCTACTGAAGAGAAATAGATCATGGCAGTATACAGAGGTTGCAATTATAGATCCAACTGACGACCAAGTGAAGTTTTCTATTGATGGAAAGAAGGATGAGGCTGTAGGGGTCATCATGAACTACATATTATGGGAGATTTGTTTTGAACTTAGTGGAATCAACTGTCCTCATCAAGTGTAGAATATGGTAAGGATTACACCTTTGAATATTTTTGTGGTTTTTTTATTATTGATCAACATAGATTGATTAGAGAAGGAAATCTTGGTGGTAAACACTAGGCCCAATTGATCAAGGGAAATGGAAAGTTGGATGAGTTTAGTTTGATGCCTCTACACAAAAACTTGGATATCATGACCATGGACCCCAGAGACAACCACAATGAAGTTGAAAAAATAAGACATGTTAGTACTGTGGAAAGTTTGGACATGGGGATAAAGTATGCTATAAGAAGAGAGATGATTTGGAGGAGAAGGTTAAATGCCTTGAAGGAGACGATTCCTATTTACGATGACCCGTTGATAATTTGACCTTCCAAGTCAGAACTTGTCAGGACTTGTTGTCTCATTCTGCACAGACCAAATGGGTAGTCAAATCTAGGTGCACCCATCACATGGGAAATGATGCCTCTTTGTTCATGAGACTGAATAAAGTTGACGAGAGTAAAATATGTATTGCTAATGATTTTGTTCTGGATGTTGTTGGTTGGGGTGATGTTTCTTGTTGACATGGGAAGACTGTTGACATATATGATGTTCCAAATATCAGTGAAAATCTATTGTTTTTTTCTCAATTGACACATACAAGAAAGATTTTGAAAATTTGGCTAGATCGGTTCTATGTTTGTGAATTGAAGAAAGGTAAGTCGATTGTTGCTAGCGGACTTCTCGAGACAACGAATAATTTGTACAAGTTTTGTGACTCAACTTGATATGATCCTGAACCAACTACACTTATTTCTCACACCAATGAATGAAGTTGAATTTGGCATGAGCAACTTAAACACTTGGATTTTTGAATTTTGTAGGCATTGGTAACTCAGAATATGGTTGCTGGAATTCCCAAGGTGTTTTCCCTTGAAGGAGTCTATAAGGGATTTGTACTTGGGAGTCATCATCAAGCACCATTCGACTCTGGGAAAATGTGGAGAGCAAAAAAAATACTAGAATTGGGTCACAATGATGTCTGTTGTATCAATTTACCTTCATTGGAAGGTGAAAAGTAAATTTTGACTTTCATTGATGATTTCTCTGTCTTTACATGGGTTTACTTTATGAAAAATAAGAACCTTGCTTTTGAGCAGTTCAAGGAATTTCGAGCCTTTGATGAAAATAAATGTGGTATACCCATCAAATGCTTGATATCATACAATGGTGGTGAGTATGTAAATTGACCTTTTGAAGAATACCCACTTTGATCAGGCATTGACTGACAACGATTGGTTCCTCACACACCTCAGTAGAATGGAGTTGTAGAACACAAGAATCAGATGTTGGTTGAAATGGATAGATGTGTTTTTCAGGATAAAGACATGCCTCCTTACTATTGGGATGAAGCGATATACTATCCAAATTATATTCTCAATCACATCTCGACTCGAGCTATTCCTTCCATGACTCTAGTCGAATGATGGTATGGGAAGGAGCCTTCTATCGACCACCTCCATATTTTTGGATGTGTTTCATAGGATCACCTTCTTGATGATTGCAAAATGAAATTAGATGCAATGATCCATGCTTGCATCGGATGGTCTACTTTGAAGAGTCAAAATCCTATCAATTGTTTGATCCTGTCAAATGGGAAATTAGTATAAGACGTAATGTTTAGTTTTATGAGAAGTGTTATGGAATTAAGTTGTTGAATTCCTTTTCTGGATTTATACAAGATGATACCTTTGATGTTTTCTCTAACACTGGTACTCCTATTCCTCACTTCATTCCTTTGACTGGATAGTCAAACTTTCTCCTTGTTTTGACTAGACCATAGACCTACAAGTAGACTAATCTGTCATCTCGTGTTTTGATTGGTACACCAATTAAAGACCCTCCAAATTTTTATCGACCTTCTGAAGTGAACCAAAGTTCACTTGTTTCTTGTCTACCCTAATGGGATGCCAAGATAGTTTAATATGCTGGAGCTAATGCCAGAGATGCCTCCTACGGACGACAAAATCAAAGTTAAAAGCAACATGCCAATGTTTCCTTGATGACTCGTGTACTTGAAAATTCTGACCCTATTAACTACTCAAATTCTGAAGGATTACCTTAATGGGAGCATGCTATGAAGACATAAATTAATTCTTTATTGAATAATCTGACTTGGGACTTAGTTCGCTGACCACAAGGAAAGAACAATATGAAGTGTCGATGGGTCTATAGGACCAAATTCACCTCTGAAGGTGTTGTTGAGTGACAGAAATCACGTCTACTTATGAAGGGATTTTCTCAACAAGAAGGCATCAAATAAACTAAAACCTTTTCCCCTGTCGCAAATATGAACTATGTTTGACTGATTCTTTCCCTTGATGCTTGTTCTAGATGGAAAATAGATTAGATGGATGTGAAGATTGCTTTTATTCATGGAGACCTATCTGAAGAAATTTTCATGGAACAACCACCCGGTTTTGTGACATATTCGAATTTGGTTTTTTGACTCAAGAAGTCACTTTCTGGTTTGAAGTAGGCTACTTAAGCCTGATATGCTAAGATTGATAATTTATTTCTTCAAATTGGTTTCAAATGCTATGAATATGATCACAATGTGTATTTTCTTTGCACCAATGGAGACACTTTGACTATTGTTGTATATGTATATGACTTACTCCTAACTAGAAATAATAATTATCTCATACTTATATTGAAGAAACAACTTGCTTATTCCTTTGATATGACAAATCTTGGTACTTTTCATTATTTTTTGGGTCTTCCAGTATTACCACTTTGTGATTTTTTTTTCATTTGTTAGTCTAAATATACGATGGATTTGTTGACATGTTTTAAGATGGATAATTGCAAGCCTTGTGCTACTCCTTTTCAGTCTGGAGTAAAGCTTACTAAAATATGTCAAACACCCACACTCGATGTAACACTCTATCGACAATTGGTTAACAATCTTATTTATCTTACTCATATTCGACCTAGCATTTCCTTTTCTATTAGCATAGTTTCTCCATTTATACAGGACCCCAAAGAAATCCATTGGAAAGTAACCAAATGCATTGTTCCCTATCTCAAAGTTACCACTCATTTTGATATCAAGTGTTCTTGAATTTCAGATTCACTACTCGACTACACTGACTCTGATTGGGTTGTAGATGGTGATGATCGTAAGTCCACTCCTGGCCATATGTTTCACTATAGATTTGGACTCTTGGTGTGTTCATGCAAGAAAAAACTAATAGTCTCTTTGGCAACTACATAAGAAGAATATCATGACGTCGTTCAAGGAGGTACTAAAGCAGTATGGATTCAACAAATTTTGGGAGATCTTGGCCTTCTTGTTCAAACCTCAACTACAATCTATTGTGATAACCCGAGTGTTATAAAGGTTGTTGACAATCCTATTTACCACAATAAGATGAAGCATTTTGAGCTCCATGATCACTATTTGAGACAATTGGTTCATGAGAACGTTATCTCTCTTGAATATTGCAGAACAAAATATCAAGTTTATGATATATTCACCAAACATTTAGCTAAATCTAGATTTATCAAACTCTGCACGATGCTTAGGATGCAGGAAGATGCAATTATGGGAGGGTGTCCTAATTATGTAATTTAACCTCTTGAATATCCAAAGCTATGTGTTGATGGGGGGTGTTGGATCATCAAGCATTGATGATTCATCACACATATCCTAGGTTCATTCAGTTGGTAGGTTGACCTACATTTGGAAACAGTTGGTCGGGCGATTGACCAACACACTTCACTAGTCGGTTGAGTAGTCGACATGCCTATTAGTGAAACAATTGACCAACAACCGAAGATAGTCAACCGGTGGATTGACCAACCCAAAAATCAACTATGATTTGGACGTGTAGGAAGTTGAGTAGAGAATCCTTATCAAGCCAACTCGACAGAGTGGATTTGGTGGAGTCAACTCTAACAACCAATAGTTACATGTGGACAAGATCTTTCTTATCCTATGGAAGTTGGTTATATATTGAGAATATAAGAAAATCAAACCCATTGGGTCATTATTAATCATGGATATTATGCAATATATCATGCGAATCAATATGTGCAACATGCACTGTGATGTTGTGATCATAATGTGCCTTGATTAAGTGTTGTAATGATGTCTTTAGACACCACCCATATCTTCAAAAAATTTTGTTTCTCTTCAATTATCTGCAATACTATGTTCTCTGTTTCATGTTATGTTCCACCCTATTCCCCAATAGATGATAGGTGACCCACAAGGTGAGTTTCTTGGTTCAATTAATCCATGCTCTAGAAGCTTCTACAATTGTTTCTTAATTTCATCTACTTCTAGAACATACTATTTGTACAACCCAATATTTGGAAATGGGGAGTCAAGAAACAATTATATCTCATGCTCCACTTCACTCTTAGGTGGTAACACTTTATTCTCCTGAAAAAATTCTTTGTATACTTGTTAAACTCCTCTAATTTATATTTCTACTCTTTAGTACATCCATCTAGAGATTCCTTTGTTTTTACTGATTCATCACCTGGTTGATTCTCTCTTAAGAAAATAAATGCAAAATTTCTACAAGAACCGATCAATTTCTTGGCTTGGTTGCACCTACCAGAGAAATATTGGATTTACCTTTTTGTGCATTGATAATGAAATATTTTCCATCCTTGATCAAGTGATACTATTTTGATCTCCTCGTTAATATTGGATTCCTCATATACATGTAACAACTTCTAAACACTACACTGCACACATCAAGTGGCACTACATCTACCTCCACTTCATGAATATAACCCACACTTATAAATTTTTTGATCTTACACTATTTAGTGACCTTAAGATCTACATCCTTATTTACCCATCCCAATGGATATGGGTTAGTACAATCATGAACTTTCAATACAAGCTTGCTGACCGGATCTATTGCTATGAGGTTGGCCTATGAAACAAAATTCAATAGAGAATACACCTTTGTATTCTTGAACTAGATCTTAATATGGAAGATTTTATTCATCTCCTTCTCTTCATTGTGATGAAGTATTCTTAGGTTCACCTCTTTTTTCATTGTAGTGCAAAAAATATTTTCATTTGCATCAATGCTTCTCTCTACTAGGTTTCTTAAATCCATGACTAGTCATTTCTTGTTCTTGGCATCCTTCTTACAGTTCTTTGGATTCAACTTTGGTTGTATATTCCAACAATTTTCTTTAGTATGACCATCAATATTACAATGGTTTTATTGGTTGTTTGGATACTTGCATTGATGTGCAGTGGATATTGCATTCTTGTCCTTTCCTTTCCACTTCTTCTTCCCCTCCCTGGATGCATTTTTGTGGTCTTTCTATTTGGAACCACTTGGTTGTCCTTTCTTATGGCCTATATTCTCTAGCTACTTTTATTTCACATAGGACTCATTAACCATCCTATGTTTAAAGAGCACCACTTGCTTTTTTAAATGACTATGTAGACCCCCCATATGCTTAAGGAGTACCAGATATAAAAAGTATGCAGAACATAAATAAATTGATAGAAATGGTAGAATAACAACAATATAACTAGAACAATCACCACAATAACACTGAAATGATATAAGAATAACAACATAAATAACACTTTGATTCTGAGAGAAATGTTCACGGGCCTCTTCGAGGGGGGAACCTCCAGTCGAGCAGATCTCTATTACAATAATATCCAAGCTAGAGTTCTCATACCCTCGACTCCTATTTATACTAAATATGTCTATCAAAAGAAGCATCTAGAGGAAGATCCTTCTAGAAGCGAAAGCTTCTATTAGGTCTTCTTACATTCGACTTATTCTATTTTATTGCAAGGCCTTATTAATATTGACCTTTATTACATCTGAATATATTGTTCTACCGATGTGCAGGTTAGGACCCTAACATGTCCACCCCCTTAAAAACAACCTTGTCCTCAAGGATTGAGATGTGGAAATTGTTGCAGAATGGTAGCTGGTTCCCAAGTGGCATCTGCTAGAATGTATATTTCCACTGGACTAGCACTTCCTTTATGGTTCTCTGATGCAGGTGACGCTCATGCTGGTCCAAAACCTCTTGTGGATGTATCCAAATGGATCCTTCTTAGGCTAAGTCGGGAAGGTTGGTTTGAATTTGGAACTTAGTTCCAATCACCTTCTTTAAGCATGAAACATGAAAAAAAGGATGTAGCTTCAAATGACTAGGCAAAGTTAACTGATAGGCCATCTGTCCCACATGCTTGAGAATGTTATAAGGACCATAAAATTTGGTCTCTAGCTTCTGACAATGCTCAACCTTGAGGGAATTTTTGTTGTAAGGTTGTAGTCAAAGAAACACCTGATCCCATTCTGCAAATTGACGTTTAGACCGACCTTGATCTTCTTGTTTCTTTATGTGATTCTGTGCCAGGACCAAATTCTCTTTGAGGGTATGAAGAATAGCCTCTTGAACTGTAAGTGTTTGGTCAACCACCTGGACCTTCGAGACACCATGTAAGTATGAGAGAATTGAAGGTGGATTATGTCCATATACCGCTTCAAAAGGAGTCATGCGTGTAGCTATATGGTATGAAGTGTTGTACCACCATTCAACTAGGGGTAACCATTGAGCCCACTGATTTTGCTTTTTCGAGGAAAAACACCACAAATATGTTTCCAAACACTTGTTGACAACTTCTGTTTGACCATTAGTCTGGGGATGATAAGCTATGCTGAGATGCAATTGGGTGCCTTGTAGCTTGAACAATTCTTGCCAAAAATTGTTGGTGAAAGTTGGGTCGTGATCAGAAATAATAGAGTGTGGCATGCCATGAAGCTTGAAGAACTGATCCATGAAAGTTGAGCGATTGTGGATGCTGTAAATGGGTGTTGAAGAGTGCAGAAATGAGCATACTTGGAAAGGTGATCAACAACCACCATGATGAATGATTTATTTCCCGATTTGGGTAAGTCTGTAATAAAGTCCATAGAGATATCCCTCCAAATAGCAGGTGGAATCGGAAGCGGTTGTAGTGTACCTGATGATTTGACTGTTTCTCCCTTGTTGCATTGACACACATCACATTCAGCGACAAAAGTATGAATGTCTTGTTTCATACCATCCCAGAAAAAAGAACGTTTGACCCTGTCATAGGTCTTGGTGAGCCCGGAGTGCCCCACTGTGGGTGTAGCATGAAGCTCAGAAAGTACCATGGATTTAAGTTTTGATTGTTTACTTAAATACAAACAACTTTTGTATCGAATCTCATCATGGAGCCAAGAGTACCCTGGGGAAGATGGAGCATTGGACTGCAATTGTTGGATCATATGCGAACTTTTGGGATCTTATAGCCATTCCCGGCGAATGGCTTGGAGCCAATCTGGTACAATGAAGGAAAGAGAAAAAAGAGATCTTTCATCTTCATATTTTCAAGAAAGTGCATTCGCAACCAAATTGTCTTTTCCTTTCTTGTAAATGATCTCATAATCATATCCAAAGAGCTTAGTCACCCATTTTTGTTTCTCCGGGGAGGAAATGTGTTATTCTAGAAAATACTTGAGGCTTTGATGGTCTGTCTTAATTTGGAAGCGTTTCCCCAATAGATAAGGGTGCCACATATCAATGACATGCAGAATAACCAACATTTCCTTTTCATAGATGGATTTGCCCAGATTTCTTTCAGATAGTTGCTTGCTGGTAAAGGCCAAAGGCTGACCCTCTTGCATAAGGACAACACAGATTCCTTTCCCTAAAGCATCACATTCCAAGACAAAGGTCGTTGTGAAATTAGGAAGGGACAATATTGGAGTAGTGCACATGGCCATCTTCAAGGTTTGAAAATCTTGAGCAGCGGCTGGAGTCCAAGTTAAAGATTTCTTTTTTAGGAGTGCAGTGAGAGGTGCTGCAATATTTCCATAATTCTTAACAAACTTGCGATAATAACCTGTTAAGCCCAAAAATCCACGCAAGATTTTGAGAGTCTTTGGGTGAGGCCACTCTTGCATAGCTTCAATATTTTTAGGATCCACCCTGACGCTATCCTTTTCAACCAGAGGACCCAAGTACTTGACTTATGAGGATCCAAAAGCACATTTAGACTGTTTCAAGAAAAGTTGGTGCTGAGAGAGTAGATGGATAACTCGATCCACATGAGCAAGATGGTCTGTCTAGATTTTTCTATAGATGAGGATATCATCAAATAAAAATAAGAAAAAATGATGGAGAAAAGTATGGAAGACATGATTCATGAGGCTTTGGAAGGTGGAGGGGGCATTACACAAGCCAAAGGGCATGTACAAAAACTCATAGTGGCCCTCATGAGTTCTAAAGGCAATCTTGGGAATGTTTTCCTCTTTCATATGTATCTGGTGGTATCCCGAACAAAGATCAAGTTTAGTAAAGAATTGGGCGCCACTCAATTCATCCAAGAGGTCATCAATGCCATGAATAAGAAATTTGTCTTTAATGGTAAATTTGTTGAGGGCACGGAAGTCAGGACACATTCAACAAGAACCTTCTTTATTTAGGACCATGACCATAGGAGAATAGTAGGGGCTAATACTAGGGCGGATAATGCTTGCATTAAGGAGTTCCTAGACCATTTTATCAAATTCATTTTTTTGGGAAAAGGGGTGACGATATGGACGCATATTGGGTGGAAGGATTCTGGGTACAAGGGGAATGGAATGATCATGAACACCACAGGAAGGAGGGAGTCCCTGGGGAGTGGAAAAGACCACTTGATGTTTAGAAAGGATGGCTTGGAGGTATTGCGACACCGAGGGTGTCTTTGTTGCTTGTATGGCATGGAGTTGGGAAATAACACCAGAATGACCTTTTTTGAGCAGCTTTTCCATGCGATGGGAACTAATGATCTCAGGTGAACTGGCAGTGATGCCTTGGAACTTATATTGGTGGCCCTCCAAGTCAAATTGCATGGTTAAATCCTTAAAATCCATGAGAATGGGACCCAAAGTCCTTAGCTAGTCTGCACCCAACACAATGTCACAACCACCCATGTCGATAACAAACATATGAGATTTCAGGTGGTAGTCACCAATTTGGAGACACACATTTTCACAATGCCCTCAACATTTCATGGAGCCACCATTGGCAATCATGATTTGAAAATTATTAACGACATGGATGTAGAAATGAGTTTCTTGGGCAATGCGATGATGAATAAAATTATGGGTGCTTCCACTATCAACCAGAATGATGACCTTCCTATGCTTGATGTAACCGATTAACTTGAGGGTTTGGGGAGCAGAGAAGCCAGTGAGATAATTGAGGGAAATGACCGGTTCTACTTCGAGAGGGTTTGAGGGAGGGGTTATGTTAGTGGTTTCAGGTGACTCAGACACAAGGGGAGTTTCAACATCCTCTTCCGAAATATCCTCCGAGATGGCCATAAAAATATTTTGTTTCTTACACTTGTGGCCCAAGAAATATTTGTAATCACAATTATAACAAAGGCCTTTGAGTTGGCGTTCATCCATTTCAGCCCTGGTAAATTTTTAGATCTTTAGTGGAGCAGAGGGAGTAGTGGGATTTACTGGTTTAGTGTGAGGGATAATGGAGGGTTTCCAGTTTTAAGAAGATACAACCTGTTGTGCTTCTTTATTTATTTTAGTAGCCTCTACCCAAATTTGAGGCCGAGCCATGAGGACATGGGCCCAAATCTCATCCTTGAGGCCACTGATAAAACACTCTCATAAAAAGGCATCAGACATGCCCTCTGTCCGAAAATTCAGGCGCTCAAAGGAAACTATAAAGTCTTCCAGTGTTCCTGATTGTTTCAACTTTGTCAAATGACCCAAATGGTTGGTGTCTGTGTCAAAGTGTTCATAAATCTTTGCCACAAAGTGTGTCCAAGAAATATACCCTTGACGATAATTTTTTCTCCATTTCCACCATTGCCAACGTTCTTGATCTAGATGGAGAACACCATACCGAAGTTTGGCCAAGTCATATGTAATGTCGTATAAAGAGAAATGATGTTCCATTTGGGTTACCTAACCAGTGGGGTCCGAGCCATCAAATTTGGTCACATCCACTCGCGAAATGCATAGGTCACGTTGAAAGTGATGGTGCTGAAAGTTATGGGAATGAGAGCAATTTTCAGCTTCAGTATGTGGAGGTGAGTTAGAGGAAGTGTTATCTATAGGGATATGCAGCTTGGTGTAGAGTGTCAAAAAGACAGATTCAAGTTGGGTGGTCAGGTCTTGTTTGATTTCCTCCATTGAGGGTTGCATGGTTGTATTGATGGTGACAACATTGGCATTGATTTGTTTCACTTCTTGTTGGGTCTCGGTGAGATTAGATTGCAAGGTATTGAAATGAGCTTCCAAGTCTTGGCTACAGGTATGGGCCATGAGGATGAGGGAAACGAAAAGCATGGATGATTTTAAGGATGGAAATTTATTTTAAAATGTAGAAACCTTGGCAAATACTACTAATCCTTCATATGCCAACTATAAATGTTTGGCGATATTTTTGTAAAAATATTCAAATTTCTAAGGATTTTATATAATTTTTATTAAATTTTGGCGATTTTTAAGGTAAAATAATTTTATCCTTTAGAATTTGGGCGAATAATTTTTAAAATAGCGAATCTCGTTTTTGGAAAAACCATGGAAAATTAGCCCATGAGCGAAATTTAGCTCCTAAAATCATCCATGCCGAAAAGGGGCGGGTGGGGTAATTTTTGTTTCCGAAAAATGATATGTATGAATGTGATAAGGGTGAAGAGATGAATCCAATGGAATAGGTCTCAAATAATGGTGAAAATTTTTCTAGACTTTTTGTTTTGTTTTTACTCCTATGGAGTTATACTTTGGTCTGAAGAATACTGCAGTGATGAAATGCCCAAATGCTTAACCAGGAAGAAATGTGTAGTGATTTGGCAACCCGAACACAGTTGTGCGGAAATAGATCTTTTCTGTTTGAATTTGTTTATGTTTCTGTCCCCAAGGGTTAGGTATTCAAGGTTTCTGCAGACAAGGGTTTTCCCTGTGCTATATCTCTTTGATATACGTGCAGGGTCCAATAGTATTACTCGACGCAATATCTCAGGGCACTAACTAAGGAGGCTAGACCGTACCCTTAGTCGTACTACCCAACTACCCAGGTACTAGAGAGTATCTTCTCGAGTCTTGTTCTCGGTGGCATTATAACAGTTAGGTAGCCAATTGGTTTATCTAAAGAGGGATTTAGGTAATCTAGGCCGATCTATACATAGGTGTTGTCTGATGTGCTACCACTTGAAGGGGTACCAACAGGGGTTACAAGGGTGGCCAAAAAATGTGTGCTTAAGTACCACTTGTATTTCTTGCATGTATGAATCCCTCAACCATGGGTTTATGCGCATAATGACAGATCTTTGTGGCTTAAAGATGTCGGAATACGTCTCTACCCTGGGAAAAATTTACCCACAATTTATACCGAGGAAAGTGCTATGATACCACTTGTAATATACCAGATATAAAAAGTATGTAGAACATAAATAAAATGATAGAAATGGGAGAATAACAACAATATAACTAGAACAATCACCACAATAACACTGAAATGATATAATAATAACAACATAAATAACACTTTGATTCTGAGAGCAATGTTCACGGGCCTCTTCAAGGAGGAAACCTCCAGTCGAGCAAAGCTCTATTACAATAATACCCAAGCTAGGGTTCTCATACCCTCAACTCCTATTTATACTAAATATGTCTATCAAAAGAAGAATCTAGAGGAAGATCCTTGTAGAAGCGGAAGCTTCTATTAGGTCTTCTTACATTCTACTTATTCTATTTTATTGCAAGGCCTTACTAATATTGACCTTTATTACATCCAAATATATTTTTCTACCTATGTGCAGGTCAGGACCCTAACAAGTTATTTCCTTACAAATAATTTTCCTTCCTTTGGTTTTTCCTCTTCTCACACTGTCTCCCCCTTTTAGTCCCCCTTCTATCAATACCATAACCCCCCCATTCTTCCTTCCACTGCCTTCTCCCTCATGAAGGTCAACACCATCCCTCCCTGGTATCCTCTCTGACATAATATCCAAATTTCATGAATATAAAACAACTCACATCGTACTTAATTTAAACCAAATACACATGTAGATACCCCCCCCAAATTTCATGAATATAAAACAACTCACATCGTACTTAATTTAAACCAAATACATGTAGATACTTCCACACATATATAATTAAGTCAATCAATTTAATCCTTAACATTGAAATGAAGTTATCAATTAATTTAATAATTAACAATAAGTCTGAATGAATCAATGAATTAAATAATAACATTAACTTTGAATGAATCAATGAATTAAATAATAACATTAAATATGAATTAATCAGTTAATTAAACAATTAAAATCAAATTTAAATTAATCAATTAATTTAATAATAACATTAAATCTAACTGAATCAATTACATTAAAGTATTGCATACCCATGGGAAACAACAATATTATTAATCTTAATACGTCATAATAATACTAGCATCCACACACAAGGTATGTATGCATAGCTAGTGCATACATAGCTCATGCATGTACTAATGACAACCATCGTTACATCTAATGCACAATTTCTATATCCTCACAACCATGTCTTATAGTGCAATAAAATCTATAATGAATCATTCAATCATTTATACTAACACAATAATATTAATTCGTCAATCACATTAGTTAACATTCACCTACATTATCATAACAAAATCAAGCATTTAATACAATAAGAGAATAAGTCAGGCACTAAGGTTACTTGATTAAAACCCAACAACACTCTCAACTAATCTAAAACACTCTTCCTCCCTAATCTACCTCCATCTTCCAGTTCCTATCTTTTCTCTGCTGGAATTTACTAGAGCTTCAAATATATTAATCTTACTCTAGATAGAAACCATAAATGGAAGTGTCAACTACCTTAACCAAGCTTCCCCAACATAAAACTAGAAATCATCATCACACATATAGGGGAGTGTGTCTTAACACACCCCTCACATGAATCCAGGTTTGAGAGGATAAACAGTGGGAAATGCCTCCACTCCTCATGATATAACTGGGTTCAACACCTTATCATGGACCATACTATGGTGTTGTGTTTTGAGATATTTGTCGTCGAGTATCCATTTTCAAGTAGTTGTGCCACCTACAAAACCTACACTTTCGTGAATATCATAACAATGCATTTGAACAAATGTAAAATAACATAAGGATAATTCCTATTATATCATTTCTCATTCGATGTCCATAACATCAACTACTCACTATCACACTTCTTTGGCTATTACATATCCCATTCAACCTATAGTTTAGTTTACCACATGAGCTCATGCATAACCATATACTATTGACATGTGATTACATTTAAAACATATCATTGAACCTGATATCCACATACCAAGGTCCTTCAATCAAAACTTGCATGTTATAAGTAAAACACAAAACATATGTCGCTAACAATATAACAATAATCATTCATAACATTTACACATAAATGGGTCCACATGTCCATAATTTGAAGTGTCAATGCTAATTAGTGTTTCACAGATAATATGCAATGAAAATACAATTAGGCCATAAGTAAATTTAGCTTCCTAGATCAAAATGGGCATTACATACACCCACACTTTAGGAAACTTCATCTCAAAGTTCAGGTCAAAAGTGTGGGATGGTCTCGATGCATGGTCTCTACGTCCTTCCAAGTAGCATATCCCAAACTATACTGGTCCCTCTAAACCTTAACTTGATTAAAATAAGTTGAGGCTATTAATACATTAATTGTGGCTACCCTATTCAATGGACCTCCATTGTGATCAAACTCAAATTTTATTACCACTTGTGATTTAGTTAATGTCAAGACATGCTTCTCTAATAGAGTTATTCTTCCAAATATCCATGTAGCATTCCCATATTTAAATTATAGCTTTCTAGTTTGAATACCTATTAAAACCTTACCTCATTATTGGTTTTCTTGTTTTAAGTGATTCTTATATTGAGATTTATAAAAATTTCATGAATTAATGCATATAATCCCAACTGTGATGCCTTTCTAATTATAATCAATTACTACTAACTTTGATTATCACTCTAACTCGAGTGATACAACATATATGTCATTGCTAAAGTTTCCCATGCTTAGTTTATTAACTACATAGTACTAACTAGGAAAACTATAAAACTATTTGAATAATAATACTATTATACTATTACTTACTATGCATAGTTCCATGAATGCTTTATAATATTTTCATTTTTACTCTGAAATTACTATTTAAGTACCACAAGTAATCAATAACCAATAATATCATAATAAACAACATATTAATCATAATAATATTACTACTATGATACTATTACTAACTATGCTTAATAAATAATAAAATGAAATAACATACTTAAAACTAATTATACTATCACACTAATAATTAAAAATAGGTTTATAATCTTTAAAAACTTGTGACGTTTCATCAAAAAATATTTTAGGTTTTATAGTATTTTATAATATTTTAGAGCTGACTTGACAACCCTAACCCTAACTCTTGAGCATCATTAGTACTTATTGTGTAGATCCACAACCCTTTACCTTCGACTCATTGTCCTGAAGATGGATCCTGGTATTGGATTCAAAACATCGATAGAAATGACTTCTACTGTGGCGAATCTGAAAGAATTTGTCCAAATAAGATATTGTTAATCAATCATTATGAAAAGCAGTTGTTTCATTGATTCTTTAGTCATTAATCTTAATCAATGACCTTCTTGTTAAGTCATAAATATTATTTCTTGACGAGGTAATGTTGAGTATAATATTCTCTTCATCATAGTTGAAGCACAATATTTTCTCTACCTACAAGAGTATTACAAAGCACATACATGCTTCGAAGTGAACCATGTCTACCATACCTTAATGAACATCTCCAGATCAAGAATAAATTTATTACTAGGGTCCATTCCACACTATACAATTACTTGTGTTAAGGAATTATTTTCTCACAATTGCTTTTCATATGTCTCAACTTTATATCCTTTATACCTACATGATACTTACCGACTCTGGCCTCTATCCATTTCTAGTTGCATCACTATCATTTTTCAAGTTCCTTCCTCTTACAACGAAAGAAGTTCAGTAGCGGTATGAAAATTCCCATCATTTATCATTCAACTTGTAAATTGGTTTCCATCAAGTAATAGGTAAATTTCCCTTTAAGTTAACATCATAAATGCTATGTTGAGTATGCATTTATTTTTTTTTCTTTTTCTTTTTTGTAATTTTGATTTATTTGCAAGGTCATCTTTGTTATAGAAGGATTTGCCTCACCCTATGAAATCTTGCACAAAGGGCCTTTTTCCATTTCTCTATGCAGACTTTTCATCCCCTTTTTCAAATCCCATAGATAAAAATAATGTTTTTCCACATATATGCACCTTGCCTACTATAAAACATGCATATACACAGGTTGCACCACTACAACCTACGTACATCGGGATTTGTGCCTGTTATCACACAGTTTGTAGCTAGGTCAAATGGCTATAATATAGAAGGCCAAACTGGTGTAACAGGAACCTATCCCATCCAATGTCACCATCATGGGGAGGTTCTTTCTCTTTAGGGAGGTTAGGCCCAGGGGAGACATCCCCGGTAACCTGGAGTTTTGAAGAGGCAAAAGTTTAAAAGTCAAAAGTAAAGTTCCCCCTTCACAGGTCACTACCAAAACAGATAGTCCCGGCTAAACAACCAATAATGAAGTGAAGGCCCAAAGAAGAACACCTGCCCGGAACAAAGAAACAACAAACCAATATATGCAAGCTATGATTCAATGGGTTAGTACTTCATAAGACTATCTGATATAGATGCAAAGAAATTAGCGGCAATAAATATTGTGAAGTCAATGTTTATCAATAGAAAATTCAAATAATATCACTTCCTCAATAAAATCTTGAAATGACTTGGCATTCCAATGTAACAAATCAACACATCGTCAATTAATGCCTAAATCATCATTCAATTTCTCTTTAAAAACAAGACGTTGTTACATAAAGATGAAATATTCTAGGTGTGTTTATCAACAACTTAGGTTCTTGAGTTAGTTAGGGTTTCAATTTAGAAAAGAGTTTGAGAGTTTGTTTGATCGCTTTCACTTCTTATTTGGGTTAGCAGTTAGTTAGGGTTTCAATTTAGAAAAGAGTTTGAGAGTTTGTTTGATCACTTTCACTTCAACGCTGGAGGTCTAAGATCAGTGCCTTTGGGCTTATGGAGTCAATTTAATAGAGGACGCAAGGGTTGAAGGAGGATGACAAAGGACTAGAGGGAAGAGTTCTGAAGTGCTACTATGGCAGGGCTTCATAATCAAAACCCTAGGGGAGAGAGGCTAACTCTGGTGTTGCTAAAGCAAGGCCTCGTGCTCTCTCCTCCTTCCTTAGGTTAACTTGGTAAAAATGGCTAGCATGAAAGATAAATCAAGACAAGAGAGTGTAGTGAGGGAGAGTGTTGCTAAAGCAAGGCTCTATCACTAAACCCTAGAAGAAGGATGGCCCTAGGTGTAGATAACCTAGGCCTGGGATGTCTCCTCCTTCTTGACCTCTGGAAAGTATGGCTAGCTTAGGGACAAGAAGAAATGAGAGTGTAGCTATGGCTAGGCTCTTCCTTCCTTCTTCAATGGATGAAAATTTCTCTTTTAGGGGACATGAGACAAGGACCTACTTGTGTTCTTGTCACCTAGGGTTTTGATTCAACAAATTATAAATACATGTAATAAAATAAGACTACAACCATTCAATCAAGAATTTTTGCAGAAAAATACGTACAATTCATCAAGAAATAATCATGCAAACCCTAGTTGTAACACCTTCCTTGAAGAGAAAAACCATAAAATGCTAAGAAATGCCTTCTTTCAACAAGTGCGCCTCACTAAACCAACAAGAATACCCAAGTAGGGCGCTAAAATCAGACCTCACTAATGAGTGAGTGATGTGTTATTATAAAATGAGGCTAAAACTCCTCAATATATACTGTATCAATGAACTTAATTAACTTTTAAGTCATAAAAAGGCCGACAAGGCCATAATACTATTTTTTACATTAAATTGTCAAATTAAAACCCTAACTCAGCTAATAAAAAGGTAAAATCCCATTCAAGTGAGGTGCTAGCCCCTTTTAGGGTAGATGAGACATCCAGGAGCAAAACGTTAGCCCCCCAGGGGCCTCTCCAACGTGCCACATGTGCCATTGCTACCTAGTCTGCCTCCATGAATGTCCATGAAGATGGATGATGTCATGGTGAGGATGGGGGTGTCCTGAGCCTTCCAAGGCCAATGTTTCACTGAAAAGGGGTCATTCCCCCTAGGCCGGGCTCCGCCAAAGTGCCTCTTATGGAACATCCTCTTCTTCTCCGGTGCAAGACCCTAATCAACCACTGTCCTGTCTCTGCTCCCTGATGAGGTCTTAACATCCATCTGGTGGGCTCTTCATCCCCATGGAGGTTCGAACTGATCATCTCCCCATGTGTACCAGTCCAAATGATACCTGTCCATCGGGCATGATCCTACACATCAAAGGTTACACCCTCCATGGACTCATCAGTCACCGAGATCATAGCAATGTTAATCACGTTTCATCATCAATATTATCAAACATATGCATAAGACCCTAATACGTCAATCAATAGCTCAAAGATATTACAAAAACCTACAATACAAGACTGGAGAAAAAGACAAGATGTCCTATTGGGCTAGTATCCACAAGAAAGGGGAAGTTTCCAGGAAGGTTTCATCCAAGTCATGTAAGTGAGGTGATGTGGCTAGGGAATGTCTAGACATGTGGGTGAAGTGAGAGTCAAGGATGCATAATGTTATCTGTGGGTGCCTTTGTAGAAGGCGAGCTGTACCTGTCATGGATGCATTTTTTCCAAGCCCATTTTTTCCTTTATTCTTTTTCTTTCTTTATTCTTTTATTTGATTTTTCTTTTTATTCAAGGGCTAACCAGAGGCCACTACCTTGGCATGGTGACCAGAGTTGACAGTGTTACCAACAAGTACTTTCAAAGAGATGAGAAGGTTGGCTCGTGATGAGACCCTGTTTCCCTTGGCCATGCAACCAAAGGTCATTGCCCTCGCGTGGTAACCAGATGGTGGCAATGTCATACTATTAGGTACCCATGAACCTAATAGGCTATATCATGATGAGACCCCCTATCCTCTTGACTAGGTGTTGTTTATATTTTTTGGGTCCCTCTTGTTTCTTATTGAGAGGCTTTTTATTGCCTTCTCAGGGATCCCTGGGCGAAGCATCTCGAGGTTTCATTTCTAGGATTTTATCTTTTACCAGCTACTTTTACCTTCTGGGCCTTTAGCCCCTTCTTCCCACGAGATAAGGTGCAATCCTACAAATAGGTCAACCCAATTCCCGGACAAGGGGAATGGGACAAGTGAGCAGGAGATAAGATGAAATAGTGGTTCTATGATGGGAGTGGACGATGGCTTTTCATAAATCCCCCAATGGAAAACCAATACCTATGGTCATAGGCTTGCTAGGATACCTTGTCAATATCCTAGAGCATGGTCAAGTGGGCTAATGTAAGATCCAAGTAGTTGTTAGAGATAAAAGGAATCAAATGCATATATTTAAAGGTTTCAATGATCAAAAGTGACACATACCATGATACCTGGACCAATTACCTCATGGAGCAAGAACCTTGCCTGATACAAGACCAAGCCGATGGTGATGGATGCTGCTGCTGCTGACAAGATAAATCTGATGGAAGAAGAAAAGGATGGGCCCTCCAGGGCCATGCTTAGGTCAATCCTTCTCTCAGTACTCCATGTCTAGGACCTGTGGGCCTCGAGACATGATCTCCTGGTTATCCCTAAAAATCAGGTATAACAGTGCCCAAAAATGAAAAATGGTGTCGAGTTTCCATGTCATGATAGGAGATCAATGATCCTTGAACTTCCATATACTGGAAACGTTCAAACTCAGCCCTTCAGTTCCATTTGAAGGCTATAAATGGGCCAATTTTGAGCTATGGAAAGGAGGAGAAAAAATTCAACTTTGAGATCAAAGTTACTCTGGAGGAATTATTCATTGCATATTGAGTTTGTATCCCTTTGTCCTTTAAGTCAGAACACACTGTTCAATCCCCAAGCTCTTCCCTTATTGAGTGAGAACTCCATTGTCTCTCTTACATGAGATTTCCTTTGGTGGAGGCCCAGCTGGAAGGAACTTAGTTTCTCAGTTCTGAACCGTGCCGACATGAAAGTCTATAACGTTTTCACTTCTGCTGATCATATATTAATAGAAATACTCTTTTCCCATCCAATTGATATGTCACAAATATTTGAATTATTATCCATGGGCATATTTGTTATGTATATTAATGGATTATGCTATCAAATGTGCTAACATCATATATTATCACCATATGCTTGCTTTTCTTGGTTGTTGAGAACTAGTTGCAAGTATATTTCTTTGGGTTAAGTGCTCAACGATGGACTTCATCGAACGTCTAGACAAGGTAGGCCTTTTATATTGTCTTACTAGCATATTTGTTTATATAGCATACTTGAGAATATAGTTGATTTCTGTAGTCATTTCCGTCTGTTGTGGTTTACCCCTAGCCATAAAGAGATTTTCCTTGTAATAGAATTAGTGACCATACTAGGGATTGATCTTATTTCTTGGGGTTTGGAGTGTTCTTCTCCTCATATTTTTCTCATTCATATTGAGTTTCTTGTCGAATCATTGCTTGATAGCCTCTGTTCACTCTGGGTCTGATTCTTTTAGCCTTCTCCTTTGCCTAGCTGTGTTTTTGAAACATATACACGTGCTGTCCTTCTCCAAGATGCGTACATATGGGTTGTTTCCTTGAACAATCACGTACATCAACCTCTTGTTCTTGTTTGCTGGGTTTGGTGGTTGCTAGGTAGGTTTTGATGATTGTTGAGTCTTCTTGGGTCTTTGTAGTGATTGTTAAGTGTCTAAGGGATGACAAGAAACCTATGTTGGGTTGAATTTTTGGGAGAAGTCTTTCTCTTCACCTTTTCATTTTGATTGTCCTTGTACATTGGGCTGGGTGTTTTGATCCTTAGTATCCTACTTGATTTATCTCTTTCTATACACAATAGAGTTTTTATATATCAAGCTGTTGTTCAATCCATGCATTTTCAGTTTTCTTATATTGAAAAATACAAAAATATTAGGCATTTTACATTGATCGACATTTTGATCTTTTGAGTATTTTTCATTTAGCTTAGTGCATGTAAAGAAAGATTGCATTTTTATTTCAGAATCGTAGTGTTGAAATTTAAAATTGCATTGTTTTAAGAAGCATAACATTCATTGAAAATTGAAGTTAGGAATTTGCTTTGTATTCATATTTACTTTACTTGTTGAGTCATAACATCATGAGTTTCACCACCGCACCTTTTTGAGTAAGCATGACCATTAAAATTAATGCTATAATTTAAAATTGATTAGTAACTATTTTATTTTCTAGGGTGCACCAACTAGCTTAGGATTTAGTTCCTTGGAAAAGGATTTTGTGAGTAAACTTCTCCAAGGCTATTAAATCAACATATGTGTCTGACTAGGGGAGTGGAGAAATCCATTGTATAATCAATAATATCAAGAGCCTCTGCTTACACCGGATTTTAACAAGAGGTCGCATGAAGTCGGTAGAAGGGATATCCCTCTAATACCTTCCTAGCGTCAGAGATATTTATGGGGATGTATTCGTATCCGGGGATCTTGCTAGTGCCCTTACCTCCATGAGAGGTGATTATTTCAAGGTTTAGGGATTTTCTACCCTGCCCATACAGTGGACCTGACTTACGACTGTTCGTCTGCGCATCGATTATATTGTGGTTTATTAGTTTCTTGACTTAGGTACAACATAGGTTACGTGCAGGGGTTATTCTTTAGATACCATTGGTCAGATAAGGGTCAGACATCACAAAACCTTTATGGAGGATTACCTCTCTGGGGGGATCTGACCAACTGTGCTATTAAGCCCATGAGGACCCTTATAACTGATTCTATTACCTCCTATCTTTAGCAAGGAGTCTCAGGTCCCTCTTGGGAAAGAGATAACGTCTTTAGGGAGGGAGGCCCCTTTCAACCACTTTATTCTGTTTGCATGCATATTGGACGTTTGATTATTTTTTGTTCTCTCTCTAGTTATTAGTTGACCTTAGGATTTCATAATGAGTTCTCATTATCATGGATAGTGGAGTTCCTTTGACTCCCTCATTTACCACTAACTCCCCCATGACGTTCACTCATTTCATGGGGATGAATCCGTCCATTTTTCATAATGGTATGCATAATTATGACGCTCAGTCCATGCCTTGGGTCTCTAATCATTTTCCTGTTGATATGTCAAATGTGCCTTAACCCTTTCCATCCTCTCCCTGACCCACTTATATGAATCCTAGCATTGATTCTGGGGGCACCATGGCCCCACAGTCAACATATTCATTTGATATGAGTCATGTCCCTCAACCAACTCTCACTGTGGGAAGTTGGAACCTCCCCTCTTACGGATCCAGTCCTAGCTATGCTTTTTCAGGAGACAATACTCAAACGGGTGGTTATTCTACTTATTACACCCCATCCATGTATCCTTATTCTGCCATGACAGTTCCTAGGAACACTCTTCCCATGGCGGGTCCACATATGTCCTCTAGTATTTCATACAAAGGGAATCAATTTTACGGTTCAGGCTACCCTCTTCACGAAACCCCTTCACATGGGGGAAACATATATCCTCACTTGAATAATCCTTATCATACTTCCTTCTCTTCACAGACTTTAGTGATGATGCCCATACAAATATTTTTGGATCAATTAGGTGGAGGATACTACCCTTTCGAACAGGGACATGGGGTAAACCAGGATCCTTCCTAGCCTGCAATGTTTCAAAGCCAATATTTCCCTGGACCTTGGTATCAAATGCCACAACCCACCACCACTAGTCCAGTCACTTCCATTCATACTGAATCTGCATCACCAACCTCTGCCAGTGATGTTGGAGATTGGTCGATGACCTCTACAAGTCATGTTGAAGACCCACAACCAACCACTCTAAATCATGCTGGGGGCATCACTCTAGTCACCACGAGTCATATCAATATCACATCTCCAACCTATGTACATTATGTGGGAAATGACTCTCTCGCCTCTTCCAGTCACATTGAGATCATGTCACCAACCTTTGTCAATGATGATGGGGGCATTGGGAAGCCTAGACGTCTTAGACATAAGACCAAATTCCTTTACAAGACTTGCAAAGGAAATCACTTTACTCATTTTTGTCCTACTACTTCTGGGATACCATAAGAGTGGGGATCACCTAAGGGCCCTTCGGATTCTAAGGCATTTGTGGTTTCCCCACATCCTATTTCTCCGTTGATTGATATGATAGTCATGTTGATGAAATCCTCTCCTAACCACACCCCTGTTGTCGAGGGTGGCATGTCTCCTATCCCTGTTATCACACATCCTATTCAACCAATGGTTGAATAAGTGGCCATACCAATGCAATATATGGTCAATCCAACTCTCCTTTTCGAGGGTGATGCATCATCCAACCATGTCATTGGAATTTCTTTTTCTGATCTTGCAACTTCTGAACAAGAGAGAGTTTTTCTCTCCCCTAGTTCTCTCCCTCCAAGTCTTGAATAATTTCCTTTTGATTGGGATGGTCTTGTGGGGTATCCAATGCCTCCATCTATGTCCTTTCAAGTAAGAGACATTATCTGGTATATCATGGAGACGATATCCTCCGCTAGTGATTTATCCTCCTCGACTTGGAGAGCTTTGGGTTTTCCCAAGCTTGTGTCAACTATTTGTAAGATACTGACATTCCACAAAAGTCCAGCACGGGAGCCTTGCCCTCCCCCATGAATTGCCACCTAGAAAATTATCAACGAGTCTGATTTAAGCTCTTTTCCGACTCGTCTAAAAACCAAAAATATTACCGAGTGAATTTGTCCCTTGCACACTCGTTAATTGGACTTGAAAGGTCATGAGTCTGATTTAAGATATTTTCCAACTCATCTAAAAACCGAAAATATTGTCGAGCGAATTTGTCCCTTTTGTTGATACTGAGAGGGGGGTGAATCAGTATCAAGTACAATTTCAAGACTCTTTCAACTTACACTTAAACCATTCAATTATATCCAATGAGAAATGAACAATATTATAAGAGTTACACCAATACACCATGCACAATATATGAGAAATAATCAATAGTTATTGTTCAAGGGAAGTAATGACTTCCAAAGGTAGCTACAACTTCCAAATATAAAGGGAGGGATAAAACTCCAAGAGGAAGATATAATCCTCCAATATCAAGAGAGGTTTTACCTCTCCATCCTTGCCCCTTCATTCCACCTAGGAATATATGAGAGATAATAAAACTTTACATTAAATCATCACCATCAACCAACCATCACATAGAACCTGATAATGCTTCCTGAGACTTCTTCAACTTCTCCAATTCTTCAATTCTTGGAATACTCTGATCATGTAGATAATATTACTCAATGTATTCTCTGAAACGCCTCCAAGTTTCACTCCTTGAATCCTCCGATTTTTTTTTTATAGAGAGAATGGTATGCCTTATTCAATTCTGGTTTATTCAGGAGAGAGAATTTGTACATAATTCCCCATGCTCAATATTTAACATCAGATTCTGGAACTCACGCAAAATAAAATACAGCCCGTACTCTTTCCAATGAAATTGGTCTCACTTAATTTGGATTCTCTATGAATAATTTATTATTATTTTACCCAGAACACCTGTTTATGACTAGCTTAGAACACATCACCAAAAGACTTCATCCTCCCTTGAAATTTGGCCTTCTTTACTTCAGATTTCCTATGAAATTCAACATGTGTGTGTAAAATGAATGTATAATGATATGTGTTTATACCATTTATGTCACTTCCTTTTAAAATTAGGGCCAACTTGGCACTTTCTTATTTTGTAATTCTTTTCTTTAATTATCTTCAGGGTCGACCTGTACTTCCTTCTTCAATTCACTTTGTCATCTTCAAAAATTCATTTCTCCTCAAACATTAGGATCCATGTGACATGCCACCTACCAATGAAAACAACATGATGTATACTATCCATACATGGGTGTTGTGTCTGCATGTGCATTGTCCTTCATGCCCACATACCTTCATCAATATTGCGGTTCAAAACCAATGACTAGGGTTGATATCAATGACAACAACCAATATTCCAACAATATCCCCCTTTGTCATTGATGGCGACAATAATGCTCCCCCTATCATCATGATCCCAATTTATCTCCCCCTTTGACATCAATGGAAAAGGGTAGGGATGCTCCCCCTGAGTTTAATGGAAAAAGGTAACTCTCTTCTTTGGGGCTGCTCCCCCTGAACATGTGGCACTCAATAATACTTCATCCTTATTTTTGGTCTCTGGGGATTTTTCTTCCTTGAAATCCATTTGTGTGGCTTATGTATTCTCTCTCTTCTTCATGTCTAGGATGTATATGTTGTTCGTTCTTCTTGTTGCAATTGCAACCAATCTTCCCGAGTTATTTTCTCTGATTTTACATTTTCGAGAGTCAAACGTAAGAGTGTATCCTTAATCACATATTTTGCTGACACTGAGGAGATTATGCTTCATATATTCAACCAATATGACTTTTCCTTCTTTTTCATTTTCACTTCCAATATTTACAGTTCCTTTCTAGGTATTTTGGTAGATGAGTCATCTCCAAATGCAACATTTCCACCCTTTTTATTCAAGCTGACAAATTTTCTTTGATCTCCGGTCATATGAGATGAGAACCCACTATCTAGGAACCATTCATCTTCTTCTTTGCATTCTTTAGTGACCAATGCTATTCGACAATTTTCATTGTGTGGAATTTCTTTTCTTTTCCATTTTGTAGTTGGTATATAGACACTTCGCATATGATTATCTTCCTTCATCTCTCTACAATCTCGTGCTTTGTGGACCAATATTATTGCACTTGTAACAAACAATATTTTTATCCATTAATGGGTCAAATGGATTATAATTTATGTTGGCAGGTCTACAAACATTTCCA
The DNA here is from genome assembly GCA_010110895.2 of Picea sitchensis. Classification (NCBI taxonomy): domain Eukaryota; kingdom Viridiplantae; phylum Streptophyta; class Pinopsida; order Pinales; family Pinaceae; genus Picea; species Picea sitchensis. Next base: position 168,882 of record SNQJ01S0000826.1, on the reverse strand, counting down.
TATTTACTATTTTCACCATTCATGTATCTTGCGTAGTTATTCCTTTCATTGATTCTACAATTGATTGCCTTGTGTCCAAAATTTCCACAAGTATAACAATGTCCAAGAAATAAATTTTGATACATGGGAGTAAGTGATCTTCTTTGTGGTGTGGTCCATCTAGGTTCACGATCTATTCTTATGTATTTTCCTTCATAATGATTGCTTTCATACTCGATGGGAGATGATCTTCTTGATGTCTCATTCCTTCTGAATTCTAGTCTCCTATCTTGTTGTTCAACTTGTTCTGGAGTGTTGGTTTCATCATTTTCATATTCCTTCTCTTGTTTTGTTGTCTTCAAACTGTCATTGTATCCTATTCCTGTCTTGTCATTTGGATATCTTTGACTGCTAAGGATCTCATCTAATTTTCTAGTGCTTTTTTCGAACTTCTTGAACTTTTCTATTGTCAATAGTAGCTCCCCTTTTGTGTGATCCAATTCTGATTTCAATTTCTCATAATCTTCTAATTGTTCCTTCAAGCTATCAATGGTCTCTTCAAGCTTGTGCTTCTCTTCTTCAAAACTACTCAATTCACCTTTTAGTATTATGTTTGTGTTTCTAAGCTTGCTATTTTCAGTTTCAACATGCTTTAACTTTTCAAGATTCTCATATTCTTGTTCACTCTCTGCATTGTCTATGTATCCCCAAAAGGAATCAAGGTTGGTTTCTTCATCTGAATCTTCTTCAGAAATGATTTCTTCTTCTTTAGAATTCTTGTGATCATCATCTTGGGTTTCTTGGGTTATGAAGAGGACTTCTCCTCCATCATTATCTTCTTCATCACTCTCATTTGAGAAGATGTCATCATCCTTAGAGTAGAAGATATTTTTATTGTTGAGACTTCTCTTTTTATAGTAGCAGTTTTCAACAATATGTCCTATTCTACCACATTTAAATCATTTGAGAGGAGACTTACCTTTGTATATCCCACTTCCCTTCTGGAACCTTCTTACGAAATTTTCTATTTCTTCATCAAGGTCGTTATCCTTGTCTTTTGTCTTCTTTATGTCTTTAAAGGCTATTTCATTGATTGGCTGGTCACTTTCTGTACCTGTTCTCATTTCATATGCTATAAGAGACCCATGTAATTCATACATTGTAATTTTGTTCAAGTCCCTAGTTTCTTCAATGGCGAGGACCTTAGCATCATACTTCAAGATAAGTGATCTCAACACTTTTTGTACAACCAAGGATTCATTGAGATCTTCACCTAATCCTATGATAGCATTAACAACTTCATCAACTCTAAGAAAATATGTTGCAACATCTTCCTTTTCATTCATCTTCAAATTTTCAAATTCTGGTCTATGTCATTGAAGCTTCACTTTCTTAACATTTGGATCACCTTTGTAGATACTCTTGAGTTTGTCCGATACCTCTTTAGCAGTTCTGCAACCCATCACTTTGCTAGCAATGGTTGGTGCCAATGCTCCTAGAATAACATGTCTGGCTTTTGAATTACAACTCATAAGCTTCTTCTCATTTGGATTGGTTGGAGCATTATTTGGGATTACATAGCCATTTACAACTAAGTACCAAATGTCTACTCCCAAAGATGTTAGGTAAGTTTTCTCTCTATCACTCTAGTATGCATAATTTCTTCCATCAAATCTTTGAATCCCATTTGAAATGTGCACATGGTCATCCATCTCTGCTCAAGATTTTCCTTCCAGTGGTTAAACTATTATGAAGGCAACCTTCTCTGATACCAATTTTTGATACTGAGAGGGGGGTGAATAAATATCAAGTACAATTTTATTTTTTTTCAACTTACACTTAAACCATTCAATTATACCCAATGAGAAATGAACAATAGTATAAGAGTTACACCAACACACCATAATACACCATGCACAATATATGATAAATAATCAATAGTTATTGTTCAAGGGAAGTAATGACTTCCAAAGGTAGCTACAAATTCCAAATATAGAGGGAGAGATAAACCTTCAAGAGGAAGATAAAATCCTCCTATATCAAGAATATATGAGAGATAATAAAACTTTACATTAAATAATCAACATCAACCAACCATCACATAGAACCTGATAATGCTTCCTGAGACTTCTTCAACTTCTGCAATTCTTCAATTCTTGGAATACTTTGATCATGTAGATAATATTACTCAATGTATTCTCTGAAACTCCTCCAAGTTTCACTCCTTGAATCCTCCCCAAAAAGAAGTTATAGAGAGAATGGTAGACCTTATTCAATTCTGGTTTATTCAGGAGAGAAAACTTGTACAGAATTCCCCTCGCTCAATATTTAACATCAAATTTTGAAACTTGCACACAAGAAACTACATACCGTAATATTTCCAATGAAATTGGTCTTACTTCAATTGGATTCTCTATGAAGAAGTTATGCTTGTTTTACCTGGAACACCTGTTTATGACTAACTTAGAACACTTCACTAGAAGACTTCATCCTCCCTTGAAATCTAACCTTCTTTACTTCAGATTTCCTATGAAATTTAACTTGTGTGTGAAAAATGAATGTATAATGATATGTATTTATACCATTTATGTTACTTCCTTTTAAAATTAGGGCCGACCTGACAATTTATTATTTTGTAATTATTTTCTTTGATTATCTTTAGGGCCTACTTGTACTTCCTTCTTCAATTCACTTTGTCATCTTCAAAAATTCATTTCTCCTCAACCATGAGGATCCACGTGACATGCTACCTACAAATGGAAACAACATGATGTATACTATCCATCCATGGGTGTTGTATCTGCATGTGCATTGTCCTTCATGTCCAAATACCTTCATCAATCTTGCGGTCCAAAACCAATGACTAGGGTTGACATCAATGACAACAAGCAATCTTCCAACACATTTCACACTCTTTAATTGGACTTGAAAGGTCGTGAGTCTTATTTAAGCTACTTTTTGACTCATTTTCAATAAGAAAAAATATTGTCGAGTAAGCTTGTCTCTTTCACACTCGTAAATTGGATTTGAAAGGACGTCTATTTGGTACAAGTTTATCCATTTTTCAAACTAAGTAGACTAAGATTATGAAGAATGAAATTTTTTGGCGTTAAGTTGTGACTGCATCTCATGCCCTTGCTTGCAATATTGAGCCTATATCCAGTTCTCTCTTTTCATTATAAACCGTTTTCCTCAACATTTTTTCATCCTCAACCAAGCAGAGCCTTGTTTATATCCTTCGCAATTTGACACCCTATACCCAAGAGGGAACTTTCCCCCGAGTTTCCATCTCCCGCATGCATCTCCTTTCATTAAGTATAGGTACGTTCCATTGATGGAACTAGTTTTTCTTACTTGCGGCACTCATTTCCTCCTCTGTATCATATCATTCATTTGTGTATGAAAAAACAAAAAAAGACGGGTGGAAAGGGAGTATTATCTTATATTGGCAGCAATCGTGTTGCCTTTAAACATAACACAAAGTTATTAAGTCCATTTTTCATCATAATTTTGGGTTTATCATGGCCTTAGGAAGATGAGCTCATTACAGAGAGTTTTCTCCCCTAACTGGTTACTCTTCTAGTCCCTATGGATAATTTGATTGATGCCTCCTACCTCTCATGGGTTCATCATTGAGTCTATGCTACCATAGTCTTCCATATGTCTCATGCTCTTGTTCAAAGGATGTCTATCAACCTGTGTCAACCATTTCTTAGAACTATTGACTTTTCATGTCGGTCATACCCTCAGTTTGTCTCAAAATCACATGATACTGTAGTCCTATGATGCACTTTGGTCCTACTTTCCTCATTGGTAGGTAACCTTGAACCCAACAGTCGACATTTCATCATTGGTCATTGACTAGGTGGTTTCCCTTGTGTTCGCCGACAAAACATCTATTCACACATTGAGATTCATGCAGTGTCTTGGATTCCATTAGCCTTATTGGTGGTTTCCTCACCTTTGTCAGCAAATTTCCTCATTGGCTGCTATTTAGAGGGTATTTTTCATGTACCGCTTGCACTTGGCACACAAAAAATATGCATAGGGTCGTTAGTTCATGAACATGTTCTTCGTCCGATTTCCACCAAATCATGAAGCTCCTGCTTTGTACCTCGTGCTGAATAATGAGATATGCCTTAATTCTCTCCTTTCAATGGGTCTCCTTCCATCGACTTCAACTCATCTATTTTAGAAACGAGACCTAGAGTCCTATGAGTACCTTGAGGATTTCAGTCATTAGTGGCAGGTTCTCTCACCATCAACAGTTGGGAATACATCAAGGTATCCCGATCGATGGATTCTTCAAGTGTTTGACCTCGACTCCTTTATTCACACTTGTAAGAATGTACTCAGTGCCTTGATACCTACTTTCATCATCGGTAGGTTGTCTCACATTTTTTAACGATATACCTCAATGAACGGTAATCAAACAATATTCTTCAAGTGTTTGAACTCAACTCCTTTATTCACATGATGTAGACTTGCACCTTTGGCGGATTGTGTAGAAGAATTGAAGACATCAGTATGTGGCCACAACTTTCCTAAGTTGTTGCTTCCTTTTCATTGGACCAGTACCTATATGACTTCAGTGATCATGGGAGATCAGATTGTACTCCATTTTATACAGATATCTTCAGATTGATTTTGAGACTGGTTTTACTAGGCCTTGTTCATGACTATGACAACCTTTGGCATGTAACCACACTTGCATTTGTGTATTAATGGCCAGAGATAATAGTTTGGTAGATTTTCACATGGATCTGTAGTGTAATTCATATTGGCAACCATGTATGCAAAGTCAATACATATTGTAATGAGAAACTAATCCTTCCAGCTGGTTACCCATCACTCCACTTCTGGGTTTTTATAATGTATTTAGGCCATCGTAGATACTCCTATGACCTCACACATTAGGGGGCATCTGTTATAGAAATATTTGCCTCACCCTATGCAATCTTGCATAGAGGGCCTTTTTCCATTTCCCTATGCAGAATTTTCATCCCTTTTTGCAAATCCCAGAGATAAAAATACATTTTTTCCACATATATGCACCTTGCCTACTATACAACATGCATATACACATATTTTTTTATATAGCATACTTGAGAATAGAGTTGATTTCTGAAGTCATTTCCGTCTATTTTGGTTTACCCCTAGCCATAGAGATATTTTCCTCATAAAAATATTCACACAAGGTCGGGTAGATAGTAATTTATTTAGTCACTTGCACTCATTTCCATATTTCGTTATTAATAACTAAATTTGACTTAACAATCAATGTGTAATTGAGCACAAGTTGGGTGAATATCATGCCACTTGTTGTGTTGTTTTTGTCACTTGGGTGAGAAAAAAAAACAACACTTGCATGTCTAGAGAAGCCTGCTAGACAAGACAAAAGTTTGTGAGTGGGTTAAACAAGAAAAAAACATGTATAAACAAAGAAGTAAAATAAAACAACTAAGAAATAAAATTTAGAAAACATGAGAAACTTAGAACCATAAAAATCAACCAATGACCAACATAATGCTACCAATGGATCAATAGATTAGTAGGCAAAACACCGTAGAGAAAAATGAGGACTTATGAGTCCCCTCTTCCTCCTTGGGAGGGATATTGAGTTCTCTAATGGAGAGCTCTTCTTACAATGGAATAAAAATGGAAAATGGTGAAGAACAACAATGCCTATTCCCTGAGGTGAGTGGAATGGCCTATTGCAATGATGCTTGAAGGCTCCAAAGAGAAAAGATGATTCTCAAGGGAGAATTGAGGCAGCATAATAATACTATGAAGATCTTGGTTTCTTAGTGCACCCATGGCTCTTATTTATAACATTTATTCAAGGCAAAATGTAATTGGTTCTTGGTGTGAACAAGGGGCCTTTTAGGGCATCCTCTAGTCCTTGACCAATCCCCCGTTTAGATTTTTCTCGGATACAAGGTCAAATCAGGTTGGGAGCTGGTCCATAAGTGGTTGGGGGGATGACAAGATCCATAAATGTGTCGTTCATAGAAGTGTGTCACTTTTCTCATACATAGTCACACATTTGGCGCATTGTGCGCTCTGAGCACTTTGTTTCCCCACGCACTGTGTGCACGCTTCCTTTGGTGGATTTGCATATGTCAATTTTTTCCCAATTGTATATTTTTTTGCGTTTTGAAATTCATTTCAGTGCTGCAAGTGAACTAATTGATGTTGGCATTGTTGTGTTTCTGTAACCATTTGCATGCAATTTTGTAGACAATATTTCAGTGATAACAGATGCCCCCTGATGTGTGAGGTTAGGAGCATATGTATAGCTGAAATACATCAATGTTTCTTTTACTAAGAGTGCCATTGTAATGAAGAGTGTTGAGAGGAACTGCAAGAGCGATCCGCTGGAGGGAGAGGAGAAACTATGGGACCCAAACCTTTCTTTAGGGAGAAAAAGAAAATCTGTTTACAAACAAGGCGTGCATGCCCCATGCTCGTGTCATGTAACCAAAAGGTGAGATGGTAACTAAAGATGTATGTTGATGTAGATACCTGCAACGTACTCAAGGGTGATTGATAACGACATATGACATTTATGAATGGTGAACATACTTTGAAGTGAGGCAAGGACGCCTGTAAGAAGTGTTGATGACTCGTAGGCATTGATGGCCTAACGAATTCAGAGGTATTTAGCTGGTATAAAACAACTACAATAATCGTATAGTAAGGCCCACTGTAACATGAGAGGTTTGTTGAAGTTGAATGTTATGGGGGTCAATGGAATCAAAGAGAAATGATGAGTCCCTCTGTGCCATCCAAGAATTCTCATTGAAAAGGTAATGAGAGTCAAGATACTGTCACCCTTCTGGAAACTGTGCTGATGTTGATAGAAAGGGAGACGTGACTCCAAGAAGCAAAGGGCTTTGTGAAATCCACTGAGATGAGATCAGGTACTGACAGGTAAAATGAATGAAGTCAATATGTGGTGAGACTCAAGAATGCTCTTGGTTGGGGAAGTTTGAAGGATGAGTGGAAACAATCATAAAACTGTATCTAGTGTCAGGGGGATGACTAGATATGGGGTTAAATTGTGCCAGAGGCTAAAAAAGTGAACAAAATCAGAGATCATGGGTACATGGAATTGGGATAATCGAGGTTCGTGAATGATGTTGAAATGAAAAAAAAATGGATGCCCCAACCAAGGGTGACATGGGTTGATTTGTTGGGAAAATAAGGTCATCAAGGGTGATGATGAAAGGCTAAGTAAATGCTGAAACAAAGGATTTTTACTATTACCAAAGAAATAAAGAATAATTTGGGTTGAGTGTACAGATACAAAAACATGTGCCCCAGTTAAATATGGCTTGGCCTATGAGGGCGCAAGTTGCAAAAGAGAACTGGTGGAGGGTGGGGGACCCATGGGTGGGTTGTTGTATGAGGTAAATGAATGGAGAGAAATATGAAGATGGGAAAACTGATGATGAATGAGATGGAGGGATGATAATATTGCAGAGGCGCAGTCAATAGAACCGATATGAGATGACCTGGGAGTCCATTTTGGGAAAGCTAGCAATATGATGAGAAGAAGTATGTGTCTCATTCTCAGAAGTGCATAAGACTATCAGGACTCCCATCCCTAGGGGGTGAAATAGGCATGAGTGTCAAGTTTCCAAGGGGAACTATGAATGGGACGACTCATGTGGGGGAGATTGCTACCAGGTGACAGTACCAAAAAGCAATAGAGGTGATGGTACTGCTGAGACGGATGTAAGGACCCTAAAGGTAAACATCAGAGGGTGTGATTGGGAGATGAAATTGAGTTACAGAGGGAATGATTACATGCCCATGTCGAAAGTATACCTGAAGGGGCTACGTTATTGTGATGACCAGGTACCTGCACACATGAAAACCAAATACTTGGCGTGAACAATATCTGATGATAAAGAACATATAACGACTATCTGATAATTTTGAACATGAGCATGCGTACTTGAATGTGATGTGAGAAAAATTCTCCTCTGGGGCCAAGTTCAGATGATGACCCAAGGAATGTGGATGTGTAGTTGGCAAGACTAGGATCCTATGGCTGAGAACGAATCGGAAAATAGAGGCTTTGGGCTCCTATAACTGAGTATGGAAATTTAACAAAAGGGACTATATATGGCTGGTGGGACCATAATGCCACCTCATTTGTACCCGCCGCTATAGTGATTTGATGAGATCATTCTGAGGATATTTGGAGATTACGGGAGCTCGAGTCGACCAATCTGAGATTTGCAAGATCCAGGTTATTGGTCTCATCCTCCCACACAATTTGAATTGGATAGACTGTAGTTAGGGGGTGTACAGATGGTCGTACAAGGGTAGTTTTGAGTAGGGGTACCACCCGTGCACGGGAGAAGGAAGAATACCTATGTGTACCTACGGAGTGGTGGACTCTTATCCATCGGGAGACTGTAGGGGGGGGAAACAATGAATGGTCGACTTCCCTCTGGACCTAGAGGGTCCCCAGCTGGTGGGGCTCCTCCAACTAATAGAGGAATTGGGGGGGAGCTCTGGGGGCACCATTAGTGCCGGGTTATGTATTGTATAGGCTTGAAGACCATTTTGTATAGAGTAGTTGATACCCATTTTGTATAGGGTAGGGGGTATCCATTTTGTACCTATAGGGGTGAAGGGAATCACTGGCCTACGTGCGATGTAATTTATATTTTGGTAAAAACTGGTGACACTATTTGATGACGAAGATG
>SNQJ01S0000826.1:92700-160130 GCA_010110895.2 Picea sitchensis | reverse complement strand
ATATATTGGATCTTTCATTTCTTGATGTGTTGATGTTTTTGATGATTTATGGTGTCTTTTCTATATATGATGTGACATACGTTTATGTATATGTGATGAGGTTTTGATGTGATAAATGCTAATCTAACACTAGGTTAGCCATATTATCTGCTATTTGATTAAATTGTCTTGGAATATGTGTAAATGTGATTGAATCAAAGTTGCGAGATAAGAGTCTAAATTGCAGCTTTTTTGCGAAAGAGGCAAGGAAGACGAATGTGATATACATTGTTGAGTTGCAGGACGACAAGCTGGGAATCTAAGAGAACACTAAGGTGACAAATGTGGCAGTGATTGGCCTCAATGAGGAGACCAATGATGGCGGCATATTCAACTTGGTTGTTGGTGGCTGAGCCCAAGAAGATGCCATTGGAGTGGATAAGCACATGTGAGGGGGTATAGATGGCCCAAGTGACCGAAGTGAGATTCCGGGTCCAACGGTTGGCACCGTCAGCGTAGACGATGTGGTAGGCTGATGGATGATGCATCTATCAATAACATAGATGATAGATCATACATGTGGAATGGTGGTGGAAAAAAAGACTAAAAACTCTACAAATCTGTACAAATAAAAACCTAAGGTAGAATGGATACATTTAGGCCTAAAACTTCTTTAGGTACAACCCCTTTACGAGTTCTTTGAGAGGGTATCTTTTTGAAGATGTCAAGATGTATGCCCCCTTAGTGAGGCAGTGTTGGACGATGTAGGGTTCATGCCATAAGGACTCAAATTTCCCATGGCTGAGGGTATCGTGGGAGATATCATAGGGTAAGATGATATCTACTTCACTGAATGAGAAAAGGTTGACATAGTGGTTGAAGGTGGCTTTGGACCATTTTTTAGCTGACTCATTGTTTTGTAATGAAGATTGATGATCTTCATTCAATGACTCTAAGGTTAGCAATTGCTGCTCCATTGGAGCAGTGTTAGGTAATAGCTCAATGGTAGTGTGTAACGTGGGGATTTCACACTCTATAGGGAGGGTGGCTTCGATACCATGGACGAGGTGGAATGACGTAAAACCGATGGCAGTTTTGACTGTCATGCGATAAGCCCATAACGCGGACAACAACATATGATGCTAGTTGGTCTTATGTTTATTGATGGTACGTTGTAGCATGGTTTTGAGGACTTTGTTGACAACCTCGACCTGTTTTTTGGACTAAGGGTAGTATGGGGAGTGATCTGAAAATGGAATGGATTTGTTTCCAATAGATATTTAAAATGAAGAAGACTTATGTGTAAAAATGGTATGTGTTTCGGTAATTGGATCAAGTTACTAACAAATAAGTTCAATGAGTTTTACTTAATCATGAACATCATATCAGACATATAAAAACCATCAATAATGAACACATAACACAACAAATAATAAAGGAGTTCACCCCTCTCTTGGGCTACATCTCCTGGTCTAGATTCCTTTGGAGCATTTTAATTATGCTTAAAGGTTCTCTTACAATGCTCAGATTACACAATAGATGGCTTCAATGGCTCCAGAACGTCCAAAAACTCCTAGATGAGATTTTTCGGCACCTGTTTTGGCCAAAAAAAGAAGAATTTACACCTCTTGGAAGTTTTCCCCTTCAAGCTTGTTCTACCTGCTCACCAAAACGCACCCACTAATAGACTAACTTGGCCTCTGTGTGTTTTTCGCACCAAAACCTAGCACATGCCACGATCCCACATATCAGGCGAAAATGTAGGATCGTTTGTGCACTGATCCCTTTTCCCGACGGAGGTAAAGGTTGCATGGGCCATGTGGCCTAGCGTTGACCTGAAAACCAACACCTACCCAATCCGTTGCAACCTCCGCACTATAGGTCATATGGGACGACCATGTGGCAAACATCCGTGATTTCCAAGATTAACCCCAGATGCAAACAATCTGTGTGCCAATGGTTACATGGGAGGATCGTATGGTGTATATGACGGGGGGGTTGGGGCTAGCCATTGAAACCCCACGTCAAAGTTTAATGGAGTGGACATATGAAAAGGTTGGATGCGAATAATGAACAGGGGGCTAGGGCCTAGCCCTGACCCTTTACTTTGCCGAAATTACATACACTCAAATTCAAATATTTATAAAAACATATAAGGTTAAGTCTCATCACACATGCGGTTTGGTGGCCCGACCTATGCCAAAGCTATGCCATGCGCACCCGAAGGTCGCGGGTTTGACTCCTATGGAGTCAATTTTTTTTATCACTTGCCAACTAGACTGGAGGGGTGCCATGTGGGAGCCCACGACTGGGCCATGTGGCACCATACCATTGGCCCAATAAATGACATGTGTCACAATCTGATTCTCCCATGTGTATGCCACCGAGCCTACCCTGTTAGCATGCCAAATTAACACTCTACCATGTCACCTATATGACCATGCTACATCACCTTCCATGTGTGGGTCCGTACCCTGCCATGTCAGCACTGTACAAACTTTACAATCAACAAAATTTTGCGAGTTTGGCAAAATGAACAAAACGTGCTATCTTTCTCATACGATGCCCTTGTGAGCCCGTTCAAGTTGTGTTGGGTTTGTGATGAAGAGTTCTACACACATGTCCATTTTGAAGCGATTCCAAGCACTTTTATTTTTGAGAAAAAATTGATTCCCTGGATCACTCCTCCCCATTGGGAAGCTTTTGGATCTCCAAAAGACTACTTTCAGTCTATCTGAAGATGAGGGTACATTTCCCTCACCCTTCCAATATTAATCCACTTGTCCTTGCTTGTATTGGTGCCTTTGAGACCAATACAAAACTTGTCATGCCTTGTCTTGTACTTGTCTTGGCTCTTTCTCAACCATTCTTGAATGATTTGATGCACAAACTGAACTTTTTCAATGAAATCCTTGCCTACACCAAAATGGTCAGCAACAAGAGAAGAATGTTCTTCCCTTATCTTGTTGACTCTTTCACCCTGTGAAAAACACATCTTTCCAAAATACAAAAGTTTACCATGCACACATGAATCCCATTCCTCAACTTAGTTAGTACGACATAAAGTTGCATAAACATTTTTTCCATCAGCATGTAAAACATATTTTTCCAAATATCTCTTATGCATGATAGGATTATGCTTGAAAATAACTAAAGAACTAACAATAGGCCTAGTAAGCATATCGAAAACTTTGTAATAAAAGTCTTTCTTATACCTTATCACCAAGTGGAAAACATAGCTTGTCAAGGCATGCAATGGAGCTTTCTTTGCTTTCAAATATTTCTTCCATATGTCTCCTTCAACAATCATATTCATAGTCTTGTTCAAGGCTCTGAAATATACCCACATACGCCATATACAATCTTTCTCTGGTACCAAACCAATTGGTGACCTGCATGGCTAAGTGCTTGGTTTGATGACCCCTTTGTCAAGCAACTCTTGGGCTTGTTTTCTAATTTCAACATTCTCCATGACTGACATCCTGCACATGTCAATGTTTGGAAGATGACCTCCTTGCTGCAATAGAATCTCATGTTGGATACCCTTTTTAAGAGGCAATCCCATTGGTTCCTGAAACATCTCAACATTTTCGTTAACAACCTCATACAAATCAGATTGTAACTTTGCATCACATCCTTCGAAAACTTCTTCTTCATCATTGTCTTTGTGTTTAATCATCAAAAGTACAAGGTTCTTACTAGCATTGACTAGTCTCTTCATTTGTCCAACATTTCTAAGTGACAAATTCATCTTCTTTGTATGTTCTCTAACAATGTACTCAACTCCATTTTTAAACAAATGATACTTGTTCTCATGATGATGAAAAATGACTCTCCTATCATATAAATATGGGCTTCCCAACACAATACCACAAATATCCAATGGAATAACATCAAGCTCTACCTCATCTATATAGTTTGCAGTGATGGAAAATCTGAGTTTACACCTTCTTGTCACATGCGATTTGGAATTGTCACATATCCAACCTAAAGGGTATGGTTTAGGATGAAGAGTAGTTTCCAAATCTAGTTTCTTGACAATGTCTTCATAAATTAGGTTTTCTTGTGATCTCGTATCAAAAAGAGTATCTATCTTGGTATGTTTTGAAATTACCCTTATGTGGAAAAGATCTATCCTTTCTTTTTCATGTTGAGTTTCATTGATGGTAGAATTTGAAGAACTAGTGCTAGCAATAGAATTCTTACCTTGTAAACCCATGGATGCGATTATTGTTTCATCTTCCGAATTAGATCCTAAATCTTGTTGTACAGTTGCAAGTTGGGTCTCTTTTCAGGATTAATTTTCCAATAATGGTATTCATCATGGCCATCCTTTGAACAATGTTTACATGAGAGTTTCTCTCTCTCTTTCTTGACTGAAGCATTTTTCTTTCCATTTCCTTCAAACTTCCTCTTTCACTTGTCTCCATTAGAAAAAGACTTCTTGCTACCCTCTTGAGGTTCATTCCTTCCTCTTGCTTCTAAATGAGTTTCATGTACACAAACTTCATCTATATTTGAAGGGTTAAACATAAGTATTGTATGCCTCAAGTAGCTAAGCAAACCTCCAATGTATTTGAGTAAATTTTCTTGAGAAGACAAATCTATACCCAAAACCTAATCTCTTCTCCTAAATTCTTGTGTGAATATTTGCACATCTTTCCCTTTATCTTGCCTAAAGTTTTTCCAATCCATAATATATTTCTGCATGTATGCTAATGGATAAAATTTCCTTTTAATTTCAACACTAAAATCATTCCAAGAGGATAAATCTTTACCATGTTTCTTCATGTCTTGAGTTTTGGCTTCCCACCAAATGAGATCTGCACTGTCCAATCTTAAAGAAGCAAGCTTAATCTTAGTTTCATCATCTGTGATTCTTTTATCCTACAATACACTTCAATTTGACGAATCCAGTTATCCAATTTCTCAACATTTACCTCTCCATTGTACATAGGAAAATCAAAATTAATATCAAGCTTAAGAAAAGGAGTTTGTAAGGGATTTTTACCATGTTCTTTTGGATAATTTGGAGGTGGTTTTGAAATGGTGGAAGAGGTGGAAGATGGAGGTGGAGAATCACCATTCCCTCCATTTCCATTTGGTTTTTTATCACCACTGTCTCCATTTCCCTTTGGAGGGTTGGAGCTTTCACCTTGCAATCTTTCATTTCTTTCTTCAAACAAAACTTTGACCATCTCAGTCATATCATAGAAAGATTTTCTGAAGTTTTCCTCCTTTGAAGGAAGAGTTCCATGAATCTCCTCATGAGACATACTTGGTGAATATCTCCTTGAAGCTTGAGGTGATATGATAGTTCTCCTTCTTGACAGTTGAGAACCTGGCCCTACAAGTTGACCTTCTCCTCTTGTGAGCTTCAACCTTGTAAGCATCAAAACAAAAAAAACACTTGCAAACAATCACGGCTTCAAAAACCTATGCTTTGATACCAACTGATTTGAAAATGGAATGGATTTGTTTCCAATAGATATTTAAATGAAGAAGACTTCTCTCTTTAAATTCAAAGTGTAAAAATGGTATGTGTTTGGGTAATTGGATCAAGTTGCTAACACATAAGTTCAATGAGTTTTACTTAATCATGAGAAACATATCAGACATATAAAAACCATCAATAATGAATACATAACACAACAAATGATAAAGGATTTCACCCCTCTCTTGGGATACATCTCCTAGTCCAAATTCCCTTGGATCATTTTAATTATTCTTAAAAATTGCTCTTACAATGATCATAATACAAAATATCTAGCTCCAATGGCTTTATAACGTCCAAAAACCCCTAGCTGGGCTTTTTCGACACCTGGTTTGGCCCAAAAATGAAGAAGTTACACCTCCTGGAAGTTTTCCCCTTCAAGCTTGTTGTACCTTTTCACCAAAACACACCCACTAATAGACTAACTTGACCTCTGTGTGTTTTCCACACCAAAACATAGAACACACAACGATCCCGCAAATCAGGTAAAAATGTAGGACCGTTTGTGCGTTGGCCCCTTTTCCCGGCAGAGGTAAAGCTCACATGGGCCATGTGGCCTAGCGCCGACCTGAAAACCAACAACTACCCAATCCGTTGGAAGCTCCATGCTCTAGTTCATATGGGATGGCCATATGGTAAACATCTGTGCCCCCCAAGCTTAACCCCAAATGCAAACAATCTGCATGCCAATGGTTACATGGGAGGATCGTATGGTGTATACGTCGAGGTGGGGGGGGAGGGGCTGGGTCTAAACATTGAAACCTCGCGCCAAATTTTAATGGAGTGGACATATGAAAAGGTTATATACGCATAATGAATTGGGGGCTGGGGTCTATCCACGACCCTTTACTCCGCCGAAATTACATACATTCAAATTCAAATATTTATAAAAAAATATAAGGTTAAGTCTCATCACACAGGCGGGTTGGTGGCCCGACCTATGCCAAAGATCTTCCATGTGCGCTCGAAGTTTATGGGTTTGACTCCTGTGGAGTCACAAAAAATTTATCACTTTCCAACCAGATTAGAGGGGTTCCATGTGGCAGCCCATGAATGGGCCACGTGGCACCATAACATTAGCCCAATAAATGACACGTGTCACAATCTGATTCACCCATGTGTCTGACACCGAGACTGCCTTATCAGCATGCCAACTCGGCACTCTTCCACATCACCTATACAACCATGCCACATCACTTGCCACATGTTGGTCCGTACCCTTCCACGTCAGCACTGTACGGACTGTACAGTCAAAATTTTTTTGCATGTTTGGAAAAATGAACATAACGCGGTATATTGATCATATGATGTTCATTTGAGCCCATTAAAGTTGCATTGGGTTTGTGACGATCAGGCCTATGCACGTATCTATTTTGAAGCAATTCTGAGCACTTTGATTTTTTAGCAAAATTTGATTTCTTGGATCAGGGAAACAAACTCATGGGAGAAGCCTAAATTTGAGGAGAGTTACGTGAATATCTCATTCTCAAAGTGTTTACCGTGATCAGACACTAATTGTAGTGGTACTCCGAATCGGGTAATGACATGGTTGAATAAAAAATGCACTGCTGTGTCAGCGGTATTATTGAAAGTGTGGATGGCTTCAACCCATTTGGTAAAGTAATCTACTACCATGACAATGTACTTGTGTCCATTATTGGATGGAGGATGGAAATTCATAAAGTCTATGCCCCATTTGTAGAAGGGGCCGACGGTGATGACTGGATGTAGAAGAGTTGGTGGCGCTTGTGCTTTGTTTGCATAGAGATGGCATTTGTCGCATTGCTTGACAGCGTGGATGCAGTAATGAAACAATGTGGGCCAGAAGTAGCATGCTCAAATGATTTTTTGGGTGGTGGACATACTCGAGAGGTGACCACCGCAAGCATCGCTATGGAAATCGTTCAAGACTCTGTCAGATTCTTCAATGGTGAAACATCGACGAAGGATGGTGTCGACCCCATGTCTATAAAGGACATCTTCGATGAGGAGATATCAAGGGGCCTAATGGAGAATGTGTCGAATATCATCTCGAGAGAGGTGAGACCCAAAATTCTATGTCCGAAGGTATATGAGAAGGTATCCATACTAGGGGTCATCGGAGGGGATGAAGAAGAGGTGTTCGTCGGGAAAATATGTTTGGCGAGGACAAGCACTTTTTTTTTGTGGGAGTTGAGAACTCTAGGTCATATTCCTGGAGGATAAAGATCCATTGGGAAAAATTTCCATTAATATTTCGGTGACTAAGAAAGTACTGCATAGGGTTAGAATCTTCTATGACTTTGGTACTTTGAAGCAGTATATAATGGCGCAGCTTTTGGATTGTGAGGAGAAATTCTAGGGAGAGTTTATCATCAGGATTGTACTTCAGGGGTGGCCCTAAAAGATTTTTACTGATGTAGTAAATGACATGTTCACGCCCATCATCGTCTAATTGGATGAGGACTCGTGCTATTGAGGCGGATGAGGATGACAAGTAAAGGATGTAATCGCGATCATAGTCTGGAGGACTAATCAAAGGGTCATTGGATAAGGCGGATTTTAAATCATCAAAAGTTGTTTGAGCATGTTTGTCCCATCGAAATGGGATATCATGATGCAGGAGGCCAAGGAAACCTTGTGCGCGAATGGTGTAGTCTGGGACAAAGCGGCATAAAAATTTGGCTTTGCCTTGCAAGCTCTGTAGTTGGCTTAGATTCCTTGATGGGGGAATTTATGTGATAGCTTGGACCTTGAGGGGGTCCACTGTGATGCTGTGTTGGGAAACAATGAACCCAAGGAGGCGTCTGACAGTGATGCAAAATGCACACTTGAGGGGGTTCAAACAGATATTATATTGGTGACATCATTGGAAAATGATGTGTAAGTTGTCTAAATGTTGAGTTCTCTTTTCGGATCGAGCAGTGAGGTAATCCAAATAAGCGAGGATGATGTGAGAAAGATCATGGAAAACATAGGTCATGCCTATTGAAACGTAGCACCTACATTCTTGAGTCCAAAAGGCATGACACGATAAGAAAAGGTACCCCAATGGGTAGTAAAAGAGGTTTTATACTGATCTTCTGGATGTATTTGGATTTGATTGTAGCCAGAGAACCCATCCATAAAGGACAGTGCTTCATGTTTGGCAAAATCATCGATAATTTGGTCGATGAAGGGGGTTGGAAAGTTGTCTTTGGGACAAGCATGGTTGAGATCGTGAAAGTATGTGCAAACATGAATAGTGCCCTGTTTTTGTTAACAGGGATAGGGTTGGATACCCATGAAGTGTATGTAATGGGGTAAATGAACCTGACAAAGCGTAACTTGTCAATTTCAGCTTTGATAGCTACACCTTTGGATGGGTGAAGGGGTCGTTGATTTTGACTAATTGGGGTGATATCTCACCAACTGTCGATGTGATATTAGATGATAGATGGATCAAGGCCGGGCATCTTCGTATATGACCAGGAAAAAATATCTCATTATTCTTGAAAGAAATCTTTGAAAGTTGTGAGTTCTTTAGGGGAGCATGCGGCGCCAATGGTGATTTCTTCTATGATTCCTGATTTAATGGAAATGTCAATTTTGATGGTGGGGGAAATGTTGTCCATGTTGCCTTCTTAAAAATTATCTGGGGTAGGGATAGGGTTATTGAACGAGTCTATATGCCCCGAAGTAATAAAATCCTTGGTTTAGATTGTGCATATGGAGGTTTGGGTGGGAGGATGAAAGGCCTCCTGTGAAAGAAAAAGTGCTCGATGATGGAGCACATTCCATAGGAAATCGTGGGTAGTGAGTTCATCCAGGATATCTTCATCGTAGTGGAAAATGAGAGAATACAGGGGGTCTTGGGAGGTGAAAGGGGGGACTGTCAAAGTGTGGTTTTCCTCTAGTGGTGAGGATGCAGACAAAATATTGTGTACAGGGTGTGAGGGATCACTGGACATAAAGTGAATGTACCAATATTGTGGAGAGTTCCTCATTCATGCAGGTACTGATGACGAAATGTATCAAATATATGTAATGTGAGCCTCAGTAGAAGTTGGTTGAGTGGGCTCTGGCTGAGACGTTTGGCGTACTATGGATAAGGTTTGGAGAAATTGAGGTAGATATGGGCAATGATGAGTGTAATGGCCATATTTTGAGCATATGGCGCAAGAGAATTTGGTTTGCAACCCTTTATTGCCTGTAGTGGAGGACTCTAGAGTAGTAGTCGACGTACTTGGTGGATTGGTGAGCAATGTGGTTTCTCTAGGGAGTTGGATCAGATTGCATAACTCGAGAAGAGTTGGGCATCTATTAGTGGGGTGCCCATCTCTATCGCATAGTGCACAAGGAGGTTGAACTCAGGGAGGAAGTGGAGCGGTGGTATCTTTCTTATTTCATCTTCCCCCAACAACGACAATGGTGCCAACAATGGGGGGGATGGTGGTGTGGCAGGAGCCTGTACTGGAATCTACATCGTTATTCCCTCTATCTAAGGAGGGAGATATCGTCGAGGAACCATCGCAGGTGGATGTAGATACCATACAAGGATGGAAAGAACCATGTTAGGAAGGGTAAGGGTTTAAACTACATGGAATTCTTAGACTCCATGTGGTAGAAGAAGGGAATTTGGATAATGGCTTGGGGGACTGTCTCCCAAACTGGGATTTTCCCCTAGAGGGGGGGGGGGAATTAAAGATAAGTGGTGCAGTGGGGTTCTCAGGGGATCCCTGAGGTAATGGTTCTTCAACTGGTGGAATGTCAAGGTGAGGAGTGGCCTTAGTGGGAAGAATAGTGTCTCCGCTATCGGGTCCAGTAGAAGATACTACACAAACTTGTGCTGAAGGGTGTAGGAGGGGTGGTGCTCCATGATATGCACCCAACAAAGATGGGTCCTTGAAAATGATGGGACCCATGTTGATGGATGAATAAGAATCTGAGATAGTGCAAAAAAGGGAAAGAATGTTATCAATATTGGTGGAATGATTAGGCTCATAATGTGTGATTTGGTCGATGTTGACGATCTTCCCGTTGCGGGGGAACATCATCATTCGAAACACAAAAGAGGCCACCACATTCATAATGTACATGTAGCTACATCCAAACAAGATATTGTAGTCAAGTGGGGCGTCGATAACTTCAATGTTGATGAGGATGGTTTTTCCCCCGAGTTCGATGAAGAAATTTTGGAAGAGCCCTTCAGGGGAAGAGGGTCGACCATCATAAGCTCGTAGGGTGATGGAAGATGGTACTAGCTCAGGGGAGATGAGTTTCTGCCAAAATACTTTGGACATGATACATGTGGATGCACCTTCATCGATGATACATCGATGTACTGTTATTTTCCAGATCTTAACTAGTATCTAGAAAGCTACGAGGGTGGGGATGCGTGGTTCTCCACTATCTAGATCAAAGGTGATGAGTCTAGTATCAGCTAGGTCGATTGACCCCAAGGAAGAAAGCAAGGATTTCTGATGAGTTGGACAAGTTTGGAGGACCTCCAATACACACATGGCTACAAGAGACTGAGCTAATTCATTGACCAGACTGTAGTTATGGGCTTCCCTAGCATGAGGGTTATTGACATTCTGTCATAATGGAATACAAGGAATGCGAATTTTTGGTTCCGTGTTAGGGCATGGAATCATCAAGGGTTTTCTTTCTGTAGCTGGAGTCGCTTCCAAAGTGGTTGGGGTAGATTTAGGGGGAACACCATACTGGCGACCGTGTGTTTTCAAAAGAATTTATTCTTCGCTAGTAAGGAGGATGTTACGATCGGTCGGATTTCCAGGTTGAATGGGACTTGAGTTTTGTTACTTCCCCATTTGTGGTGGGGCAGGGTGTACCTCCTGTTGGGTATTCATTACACCTTGGTGTGGAATAGGGTTTTGCAAAACGACTGAAGGTGGCTATTGCAAGTACTGTTGCGGGGCCTACTGAGGGGCAGGCGATGTTGGAGGGCATTGCAACTTCATGGAGTCTTTCATCCGTTTGAAGTCAAAAATTTGGGGGAAATGGTGTGTATAGTGTCCATACTCATCACAGAGAGCGCACGGGAATTTATTCTAAAGATTGTTGTTGTTCTTCCCATGTCAATTTTTATTATTTTCCCCTTGGGGGTTTTGGTTGCCTTGATTCTGGTTGCCCCCAATGGGATGGCTTTGTTGGGGGTTATTTCCTCCTAGTCCTAGGTTGTTATTATTTCAGTTTTTCCCTTTATTCTTGTCATTATTCGACTGATGGGCTAGATCTTTTGTATTCAAGTGTTCAAAAGTATTAAGTTGTTGGATGGGAGAGGGACGAAAAAATCAATGTCGGCATGTGGGTGTCCTTGTGGAGGATAAATTGGCTATGGAGGACTAGGAAATGAAAAATATGGATTGTTTTATGGCAACAATCCATAGGGTGCATAGGAAGGTGAAGCGATTTCACTAGTGCCCAGGTTATATGTGGAGGTAGAAGGTGAAACTGAATTTGGTTGAGAGGTCAGACACATCATGGGTACCGGTGAGGGCCCACTCATGGGTGGTGGGGAGAAACAGGATAAGGCTGTTGGTAAGAGTACGAAGGGTAATATGATGGCCCTCCATATGGTTGTGGATATTGAGGTTCACCATAAATAGGTGGCAGTTGGTTGTAAGGTTGTTGGTGCGTCATGGAACCAATCAACCCATCCACAACGTGGGACATTCCAGGTTTGTCCTAGTCGAATGGTGTGGGTATAGGTGCATCAGGAAATATTGTGTATAAGTAACCTGATTGAGCATAAATGAGGTCAAATTGTTGAGCCTTGTTGATGGACTCCTCCTCTATCTGAGGGAAGGTGGATGCTACATCCTTGGCAATAATAGAGACAAGTGATTTGAGAAACCAATCAAGATGTTTTTCTTTGGTGGTTTTCGCTTTGCACAAACTATGACGCCAACGCCATTCATGGATGTGATAGGCTATATGGATAGTAGTATTTTTTTTGAAATCTGAGAGGATTTTTAAGCCAGTATCATGATGAGCCGGGAGTTGGAAAAAGGATAAAAAGTATTTAGCCAATGATTCAAAGGTCAAATGGGACCCTGATTGTTTGTCCACATACCATTTGGATGAGGAACCAGTGAGAGTTTGTTGAAACAACCTTAAGTAGATGGAATCATCAATGATGTTGTTTGAAGAGAAACATAAGTGGTTGGCAGGATCGTCTCCTAGTTTCCCTTCAAACTTTGGAATATTTGAAGGGAGTTTGGTAGGCATATTGGGCCAAGTGAGATCATGAAAAATGGATCATTCCTGAGTTTGGTTAAATCAGGAATGTTAAGGAATGCCAAGTATGGAATAGGGAGATTTGGTGGAGGGTTATTTCTAGCCATTGTGTGAGCAGGTAGTGGACCTATTGCTTGAGAGGGATTTGGTGGGGTTGTACTTCTCCCTTGAGAAGAAGTCCCCCCCCCCTCTTCCTTGTGAAGGAGAACTAGTGGATGGATGGCCTTGGGAATTAGACCCAAGACAAGTGGAAACAAGTAAAGCGAATCCCAAAATAGTAGCACTCATGGGGGTGTGAGATGGTTGATCTGGTGAGTTGGAAAGATTAGGGACTCCTCCTAGAATAGGAGGAAGATTTTGCAAGCATCTGGAACGATGGGGATTCTGTGGGTTCCCTATGGTTTCCAACTATCAAAGTGTATGTGTGAAAATGGTGATAAGAGAAATAAATGAACAAGAGCTTCGTATAATTTGGACCTTCACAAGATAATACAACTCACAATTGCATGTAATCAAATGAGAAACATACATAAATCAACTATGAATAAGCAAATATGTGGATAGGTGGATTTTGTCTACGTGGGGGAACAAGTAAAAACAAAATGCTTGTGTTCTAAAAGACGTATCGTCCTTCCTCTCTAATAGCACTGGACCTTCCAAAATCACTCAACAACAGGGTCTGAAGCCACCAAAAGAGGAACTAGTGAAGGATGAAATAATCACTTATAATGAGGGATAGAGGGTGCATATCTCTAAAGAGATGGCGATATTTCCCAATAGCCACACAAAATCTGATCAAGGTGTAATTGCAGCCCACAATTTCCACCTGGGTGGATATCCTAAATTTTGGTCAGTAGGTACCTCAGTCAAAGTGCGACATTAAGATTTTCGGCCTTAGAAATGGGTCACGGGAAGGATCCCTTATAAGAGTTGGGTGACTCAAGGGGGGATGCACAGAAAAAGCAGACCTCGGCCTTCAACCCTTCATGGGTATCTCCCTGCCTTATGGTGTAGGAACACTTGACTTGGAGGATTTTAAAAGTTCCCTATTTGTCAACTTCTAATGTTTGAAAATGTGAGAACCAGATAACGGGGGGTTATTTGGATGCCTACCCCTGAGATCCTACATAGACTGAAAAATTTCTTTTGTCACCTCTTGTGGAGGACAACTTAGTGAGTTTTTAGAATTTTTTTAGATGTGGTGGGATGAGAGATTGGGGGTGTAAACCAATCTCGTTTGAATTAATGGGTGTGGATAATTTCCAAAAGAAGTAGTGGGACATTTCAGAATTCGTTTGTAGAAAACCTACTTCAACCTCCACTATTCAAAGTAGAAATTATGTGAGTGAGGAGTGACTTTGTGTGTGAGCAAGTGAAAAAAGTGTGCCAAGTTTTTAATAAGTTAGGTGTGAGATTGCAACATGTGGACTTCTTGTGGTCCTTACAAATCTTTGTTACCTAGATTACTAAGTGTCATTGGTACAACCTTGCAGAATTTTTAAAATCCCTAAAGAACTAGCAAGTGGACATATGGGTCCTTACAAGTCCTATAAACTCCCTAAATGTTGTTTACACTAAGAAATATTTGAAAACTATCAAGGACATATGGGTCCTTACAAGTCCTTTAAACTCCCTAAATGTTGTTTACACTAAGAAATATTTGAAAACTATCATAGGTAAGCATGTGGGAATGTATGGGCCCGATACTTTGATCTTTAAAATTCCCTAGATTGTGATATAAACTAAGAAAGCAATTTTAAGAAACTATCGTAAGTTTGCAACATGTGGGCATGTATGGGCCCTTACAACTTTAAGATGATTTCAAAAAACTAAGAGGAACCCTAGGGTGACCTTGTCTTCTCTTAAAATTTTTGGTTAAGGGAGATGAAATGTCCCTTTAACCACCTTTCTAATTCTCAAGATCACACTAGGGTGCGAGAGAATATCATACTCAAGGGTCAACGTTAACTTCTAGTCCCAATGTAAGTGGTTTATGTATGATAGCAATAATCTCAACTTAAAATTTTACAAACCAAACAAGCCATCCATGTGGAAACCAAAGTGTTAGCGACATTTCTGGTAAAGGGGGGTGAAATGCGAAGAAATGGGTTCAAAACCCACTTTTCCTAAGTTTGGGGTGCAAATGAGACTATGGTTAATTGGAAATCTGTTTTGGACGGCAGGATTTCACACGCCCGGATCAACGATGCACATTAGATTCTGAAGCCCCCCCTGCCTTTCTAACTTTAAGCGGAGGGGGGGGGGTCGCAGTGCAGACGGTGAGGGATTTCCTGCATGGGATCAACGTGCATTGGATTAGAGCCCCCACACTTTTCTAACTTTTAAAAGATGGAATAGAACACCTCTTCAGCAGTCGTCCCGGTGGTATCAACGGCTCAAAGCGATTCGAACCCCTGACCTTTGGGGGGGGGGGGTCCGGAATCGAGGGCGCACCTCTTCAACGGTCACGATCGGAGCGCCCGTATCAACGACGCTCAAGGCGATTCCGAACCCCCCCAGCCTTTCTACCTTTAAGCAGAGAGGGGGGGTCTAGAATCGAGCGCGCATCTTCCCAATGGCCGAGATCAAAGCGCCCGGATCAACGACGCTCGCGCGATCCCATCTTTCTCAGCTGCTCTATTTTTAACCGACATGGGCCCTTCCCCCTTTATGTCATCCTCCCAAGACGCTTCTCCCCTGCTGCCATGTGTCATCTGTCCATCTCCGCTCTCTAGTCTATGTGGTCCCTTCCCCATCTCATCATTCACTCACCACCCGCCATGTGTCCAGCTCCTTTCCACATCAGCCTCCATTAAAATGTGCCCGTTGTATCTCATCACCTGCACCCTCCGCTTATTGTTTTTCGCCATGTATCTTCCCTTGTCACCTCTCTCACACCTCATCACTCCTCGGTTTTGGCGCCACCACTCCCATTATGCGCCCCATCCTTCACGCTGGCCTCTACGCATAATCATCAAGCCGATCAACCAATCTAGGTGGCAGCGCAAGGGGCCTTCCACGTCCCAAAAGTGATGAGTTGGTCGGGCCGTTCTCAATCCCTATGAAGCAGTTATTGAGGTATTTGGTGGTGGTTAGGCATCATCTCCGCCATAATGGGAAAGTCTGGCACCTAATTAAAGCACGTAGATTCGTCCACGGATCTATCAGGAGTTCGATTGTGTCTTCCATTGATGCACGATCATTTAGAGACTGCAGGTGTAGATTGTCAGAAGCCATGCAGACGTAATGTGTTTAATGAAGCGTCTCGATTTTGTTGTTGTTGTTGTTTTGAGTATATGTAGGCGTTTTCGCCATTTTTGTATCTATCGATGGTTGAGCAAGGCTCCCGATTGTAAAGCTTTAATGAAGCACTGTTATCTCTAGTTATGTATGAAATCTTGAGACTTCTTGCCTTATGAATATCAGTTTCTTTCATGTCTTTGTTCAAACTATGTTAGAGCAGCTCGGAATTGGAGAATCCGTTCGAGTTGAAGCTGTTATAGGATGATGTAGAATTTGATCACTGTGACAGTCGCATTGTCTCTAATCAGTCCTTGTGATTTTCCTAACGCTGAACGACTTGGAATTGGAGAATCCAGTCAAGTCCCTTTTTTAGTATCTTGAAGCCCTGAACCCGAGGATCTCGCATTCGGGGTTTTTCTTCTACAAATTGCTGAAAGCCTGTTGCCCAAAGTAATTTTTTCACTCTTCTTATCAAGTCTTCCACCTGTTCACCCTTTAATCAACCCACTGATTGAAGTTAGATTAAGACCTCCTTTGTTTCTTACATGTCGGACCCAGTCTCTGAGTTAGAGTGACATCTCCTTGAGTCTCTGTCCATTTGATCACCCATTAAAACCACCGTGACATAAAACTGATGGGCGTCGGGCTCTGCTTCTGCTAGCAATCCAGGAGTGACTTCCATCGCCAACACAAAGTAGAAGAAGAGAATATTTGGTTCTTTTTTAACCCCTAAGTGCGTATGTTTAGCTAACCTTTCATATGGGAAAGGATTCTAAGTGGTGTGCATTTTCCTTACAAAGTGCATGAAAGAAAAAATATGAAGGCTAACGGATTTCAAATCATCATGAAAACCCTAATTACAATTTTGAAAAACTGGATATGTGTGCGGGCAACAATTATGATAGGTGCACAGAGGGCGCACAATGTGCAGAGAAAAGAAGTCTATGGCACGCATAGTGTGCAGAGTGCACGTATGTGGGAACAAAAATCCACGCACTTCCTGTGACGCGTCAGAGGAGATATTTTTGAGTGAAATACTCCTTCTCCAACTTTGAATTTTTCTTTTGACAGGTTGGGCTAGGCCGGGTTTGGTACTTGCAAGACAAATTGATTAAAAATAAGTTCCCTCTAAGCTCAAATAGGGTGGAATTAGATACCTATCCCCAGTATGGTCGCCAATATGTTGTGTTGGTTTTGTCACTTGGGTGAGCAAAACAACAACACTTGCATGTCTACAGTTAAAAAAGACAAACACATGTATAAACATAGAAGTAAACTAAAACAACTAAGAAATAAAACTTAGAAGGCATGAGAAAATTAGAACCATAAAAATCAACCAATGACCAACATAATGCTACCAATAGATCAATAAATTAGTAGGTAAAACACACCGTAGAGAAAAATGAGGACTTATGAGTCCCCTCTTCCTCCTTGGGAGGGTTCTTGAGTTCCCTAATGGAGAGATCTTCTTACAATGGAAGAAAAATGGAAAATGGTGAAGAAAAACAATGCCTATTCCCTCAAGAGGTGAGTGGAATGGCCTATTGCAATGATTCTTGAAGGCTCCAAAGAGAAAAGAGGACCCTCAAGGGAGAATTGAGGCAACATAACAATACTACGACGATATTGGTTTATTAGTGCACCCATGGCTCTTATTTATAGCATTTCTTCAAGAAAAAATGTAATTGGTTCTTGGTGTGAACAAGGGGCCTTTTAGGGCACCCTATAGTCCTTGACCAACCCCCCATTCGGATTTTTCTCAGATATGAAGGTAAAATCAGGCTGGGAGCTGGTACATAAGTGGTGGGGGTCCGACAAGATCCATAAATGCATCGTTCATAGAAGTGTGTGGATTTGCTTGTACACAGTCGTGCATTTGGCGCATTGTGCGCTCTGAGGGATTTTTTGGCCCGTGCACTGTGCACATGCTTCCTTTAGTGGATTTGTGCATGCCAATTTTTTCCCAATTGTATAGTTTTTTTCCTTTTGAAATGCATTTCAGTGCTGCAGGTGAAGTAATTATTGATGGCAATGTTGTGTTTCTGTAACCATTTGCGTGCAATGTTGCAGATGACATTTCAGTGATAACACCACCCATTAACAATTCATCCAAATATCATACCACAAACCACACTGTAATAGAACATATCATCACAACATTTCGAATTATCATTCAGACTCAAGTTCTCTATTAACAACATAGGCCCCTTTATGGTATTCCTTAGTATTTTCATTATACTATTACTCCATCACATATTCTCTATAATTCATTTAACATTCTTTATATTGTATTATCTTATTTATCATTCATTTTATACATTTCCTTCTGCCATTACAATTGTTGCCACTTCTTGTTTAAGCACATTATCAATTCTTAACTTAACACATATGTTACATTATTTGTAAACTCATTATCTCCTTCCCACCCCTCTACTTTTTTTTTTACTCCAACTACTCTCTCTTATTGTCATATAATACACTCAAATTATCACTTACATAGAACACTTCACTATTCTTAATAAACTATAACTATTTTGTTACTTCCATATACTACATCATATTGATAGTTCATGTGTTTGTGATCTACCTTGAACTGAATTCTAACTCCATCCTTAACAACCCTCCTATTACTTTGTATCTGCCATCCTATCCTACTTTGAAATATCATTATATATCCCAATCATTTGTTTTATTTATTTTTCATATTTTCTTTAATCAACCACCCTTGACTCAACATCTTTACTCATTACAAACTCATGCACTATTATTATTTATTATTTGTATTGTATTCATCCCCTTGTGTTGATCTCATTTATTGGGAACCTTATTCTTTAATATTATTTGAATATCTTACACTTCTCCATATAATTTTTATCTATTTACATTCACTTATCATTATTATACTATTTTTTCTCACTCAACATGTTATACATCACTCTCTACTAGTCTAATAACTAAATACACAATTTTACCTACTCCATTTCTTGGTATATATTTTATCTTCCTCCTTAACACTTGCCTATTACTTTATTGTCAAATTTTATATCATCACCATTTTACTCTATACACTCTCATTTGTATTTCTTTCTTTATTATACAAATGGCGGGTACAGTGACACGATCTTGTATATCTAACAAAAGGGAGATTGCTTTGCTTAATATCTATGGTCCTTGTTTGGAGAAAATAAGGTTTTGGAACCTAGTTGTTGATTCCAGACTGTTATCTATCAAAAATATAGTTATTGCAGGGGATCTGAACTTAAATTTATCGTCGGGTGATACCTAGGGTAGCTCGGCTACAGTGGGGTCCTTGGAAGGTTTTTTTAGAGCCCTTTTCCAAACCAAAAAACTTATTGATATTGAGTCGGGGAAGGTGGCACCAACGTGGAGGAATGAGCGATCTGGTATGGATGCTATTGAAAAAAGGATTGATAGGTTTCTTGTGTCAGAAGATCTACTATCAAGTGTTGGTATTTATAGGTCATGGATGGAATACCCATTTGTATCATACCATGCTCCGATGTTATTTAGTTGGAAATTTCTCCTCTGTTTAAGGCTTACCCTTTCAAATTTAACTCACAATGGTTGTTAGAACATGATTTCTTTGATATGGTTCAAAAGCTCTGGACATACCCAAAATTCATTGGTGAGCGTGGAAAACAAAGAATCTTTGTCTGGAAACTTAAAGAACTGAAATCCAAAACTAAACAATGGGCAAAGTTATGCACTATAAGAGAAAACACATTTTTGTTGAAGCTAGACGAAGATATAAAGAATAATCTCCAACACTCTTTGGGAGGTTCAAGAACCATAGAGGAGGATTTATATCTAAAAAATCTTGAACATAGTAGAAACAAGTACTTAAAGGAAAAGGAAGAACTCCGGAGACAACACAATAGGGCCACATGGATAAAAAGTGGTGATCAAAACACCAAATGTTTCCATAACTTTGCCAATTTTAGGAGAAATCGTAAATTTGTCTAGGAAATCAGAGATGAAATGGGTTTTCTTCATAATGGTCAGGAGGATCTTAAAGCAAAAGCAGTGATTTTTTTATTTTTTTTTCAAAGCACAGGATCCTCCATCGACTTGTGACCAAGTTAAAGTGGTGAGTCTTTTATCTAGGGTTGTCACTAGAAATGAAGTTGAGGGCCTATACAGTTCGATTCTCTTGGGTGAACTTAAAGCGATTTTATCTATGTTCAAGCGTGACAAGATCCCAGGGCCCGATGGTTGGAAAATGGAGTTTTTTATACATTACTTTGATCTGGTAGGGGGAGACCTTTTAGAAATGGTGGAAGAAGTGAGAATGAAAGGTATCATCTCCGATGGTCTTAATTCAACCTTTTTATCCTTAATCCAAAAAGTAAATAAGCCTCAAAATTTCGGGGATTGCATGCCTATCTCCTTATGCAACCTATGTTACAAAGTTATCACAAAGATCATAGCAAACATGTTAAAGCAAGTACTGTCCAAATCACTTTCAGAAGAGCAGCTGGGATTTCTAAAGGGTCACTGAATTCAGGATGCTATTGGGATGCTACATGAAAGCCTCCATAGTATAAAAAGAAAGAATTTAAAATATTTGGTTCTGAAATTGGATCTTCAGAAGGCCTACGATTGTATTAACTGGGATCTTTTAAGGATGATTTTAGTCAAAATTGGTCTAGGTGTTGGGATGACTAATTGGATTATAATTTGTGTTGTTTCCTCGTCCTTTATTGTTTTATTAAATGGGGAGGCCACTGATTTCATCAAAAGTGGAAGAAGACTCCACCAAGGTTTCCCTTTATTGCCTCTGTTATTTATTTTGGTTATGGATGGTCTCAACCATCTACTAAAAGAGGGTCAGAATGACAATTTGCTGATTGGTATAAAAGTCTCCAGAACTATTAAAATTATTCATATTTTGTTGGTAGATGATGTCATTATTATGTCAAATGCTACATTAAGTGAATGGTGGGAGATCGACAAGATCATTAAACTGTTTTTTTTAGCTTCTGGTCTTAAGGTAAATGAAACAAAATCTCCGGTCCTCCATGAAGCACTGTCGACTCTGGATTTATCTCCTTCCATAACGTTTATGACTTTTACTTTCTATGATCTCTCTGTTGGTTTTAAATATATTGGTTATCACTTGAAGACTGGGTTGCAACGTGTTGAATATTGGAACTGGATGTTGCAGAAAGTGGAAAAGAAGATAGGGATTTGGTGCTATACGTGGCTATCTTTGGGAGGGCGCCTTACCTTATTGACGTCTGTGCTAGAAAGACAACCAATGTATTGGATGTATTTGGAGATCATCCCTTTTACTGTGTTAAATAATCTGAGAAAAAGTATGTCCAATTTTCTCTAGAAGGGAAACAGTGAATCAAAACATTTTCATCTCTGCAAGTGGGAACTTCTCACACTTCCAAAAAAATATGGAGGATGGGGTCTACGAAATATTTTCGATTTCAACAAGGCCTTGGCTGCAAATTCTCTCTGGAGTGTTTTGATGCATGATGGTATTTGGCATAAAGTGATTATTGATAAGTATCTCTCCCATACTATGGTTAAAAACTAGTTCAGATCTCCTACTTTCCACCTTAATTCGACATCCAGATTTTGGAAAGGTCTACTGAAATCAATCCATTTGATTACACATTAGTTAAGCTGGTCACCGGGTTCGGTTCATCTCATTTATCTTGGTAAAGATAGGATCTTAGGCATGGGTGATAAGTCTTTCATCTCTTTAAATATTCTATCTTAATTTCAAAAACACAATATCACCTCTCTCTTGCAGGAGAGGAGGCTCACGAACCATCACTCCTCCTCCTTCTGGATCTCTAGTACCGATTTAGGACTTTCAAGTGTTTTAGAATATGAATGAAACTAGTTTTGGAGGGCCCTTATCGAACCAGGTGCCTATCTCCAAGACTGCTAGCGAGAAAATCCCCCCTATGACTACACCGAGGTTTAAAATGTAGGGAAATCGATAACCGTTTAAAAGTAAAATACTTCTCTAACTACCCCAGACATACCCAAAACTCATACCAGAAAAGAAAAGATGAGAGGGATAGGGTAGCTATACCTCTACTCCACGTCCAGTGATCTCCTCTCGCTTGAAATCTTCCCTAACTACACGCCTCCTCCCAAGGCTGGCCTTCATTCAAAGACATACAAACAAAAATCTACAAGTATGCTATTCATATACAACTTAGGGTTAGATGTTAGAATAAAAACATAATCCAATTAAAACATTCAATACACCATGATTTGGGATAGGAAAAGTACTTCTTTTATTAATAACTCAATGATTATACCTTACAACCAACACTGGCTACTGCTCCATGAACCTGGTCCAGGCTCCTCTTCACCAAGCTCCAAGTTCACCTCTGTATGGATTCTCCTCTTGACCTTCTTCTTGGGAAGTGAATGGGTTCTGATGGAGGAAGAAGGGCTAATTGGGGAATGCTGAGGCAATTCTCACAAAGGGGTTGCAATTACTTGGGGCAAGGAGGGGATGTGAAACAGGTAGAGTTTCATTGTGCTTATGTCTAGATGTGGAATGATACCCCAACACCTCCTTTTATATGACAAAAGGATGGTTATTCGGTTAGGTGATGTGCTATAGGCGGTGGATTAGTTGGGAAACTACCCAATAGCCCATAATCTCAACGAATCCCTTGCAACTTTTTATTTTTTGCAAATTTTGCAAGTATACGCGGGCTGTAATGGTGCATCATGCGTACGTACATAGGATGTAGTGGTGCAGCAAGCGTATATACACGGGAAGTATTGGTGCAGGGCGTGTACATATTCAAAAAATGGGTTTTTTAGAAGAGTAACTCAGGGATGGCTTGGAAAAAAATGTAAGAGGGCCAAAGGACAAGTATGCATGTGTAGAGAAATTTAGGGTTATAACAAAGACAAAGAAGATGAAATTTTATGGACTAGAGGCGATAACTCAGGAATCCTCACTGTAAAGAATACTTATCAGGCCTTGCTTTCTACTTGGGGATTAATAAAATTAATAGGGTGGAGACAAGATTTATGGAAATGGGACCTGCAACTCAAAACAAAATGTTTCATCTGGTTGGCTACCGAGAATAAGATCTTAACTTGGGAAAATCTAAAAATTAGAGGTTGGGAAGGATTGTCTCGGTGTCATCTCTATCTTCAAGAGATTGAAAAAACCAGTCATCTCTTCATTCATTGCTCCTTTGCAAAATCAGTATGGGAGAGATTGGCCATGATTCATAGCTTTAAAAATTGTTGGAATGGTAATACCCTAAATGAGTGTTTTAAAAACTGGGTGGAAGAAAACTCTGTTCCTAAAGTGACTGCTGCACACATCTGTTGGTTTATTTGGTTAGAGAGGAACACAACTATTTTCGAGGAGAAAAATACATCAATCCACTCAGTGATTTATAAAACTTTAGGCCTTCATAAAAGAGGATTAAAATCCCAAAAGTCTGCCCCTCTACGTTCTATTATGATTTCTTCAAAAAGGGTAACTACCACATCATGGTTTGATGGAGTTGCCCAGCTGCACGACCAAAAATGTGGGGTTGGTGGAGTCTTTAAAACACTAGACTTAACAATTTATAAATGGTTTTTTAATTGTGGGAGAGGCACAAATACTAGAGCTGAGTTAATGGGAGTATGGGCAACACTCAAGTTGGATTTACATCTATCTTTCCATAGACTCCAAGTCCTGGGAGATTCTAAAGTAGTGATTGATTGGATTTCCAATATAGGTAGACTTTAGTCAAGTACTATTGAGGACTGGAAGTCTAGAGTAAAGGATTTAATCAAATCCTTTCTTGACATAAGCTTTGAGCACATCTACAGGGAATATAATGTTGAAGCTGATCATCTCTCAAAGCTGTCATTGAGGGAACCAGAAGGACGGATCACTTTTTACTAGTGGATTAATGGGGTTGAAGGCTCCAAGAAATTTCTTAGTCTATACTAAGTCTTTTGTTCCTTTAGTCTATACTAATTTCTTAGGCTATACTAAGTTTTGTTTTAGATAGCTTGGTACTTATCTACTAGCTATTCTAGTGTATCTCGTAGGGAGTTATCTCCCTCTTAGTTTGCATTAGTTTTGTCTTTTGATGATCTCTTCTAGATCCTTTTTGGTTCCGACACATGTGATCAATTTTGTATAAGGGAATGAGGTTCCCTTGCTTATCTATTTTTGGACTTTCTGTCTCCTGGATCGATCCTAGTCATGGATTTTGTTGTAAACAAACTATATTTACTAATATAATTGAGCAAATTTTCTATTGGAAAAAATCTACATCATTTTTGCTATTGCATTGCATGTGTGTATATTACCTTCCCTTTATTATTCATGCACTTTGTTTTACACTCCCTTTCTACTGGTTAACTATACACCACTTCTGTTATTAAAAAGGTTATCTTATTTCCTAAATTTGAAAAAAAAATATAATTAAATTTCCAATAAACCTTTTACAACTTCATTAAAAAAAAAATCAAAAGGATTCGCCCAATATTTTTTTTATGTAAACATATATCATTCGAGGTTTGCATCAACAATGTCTTCAATGCCAAATTTTATATTATCAAAAGATAAAAAGACATTGCCAAATTTTATATTAAATTTAGTTCTTTGACTATCTTAAAAAGTAGAAATTTAATTATTTATATTTATATTACCTAATTATTTGTCTTATAATAAGATATTAATTTTTACATAATATAAATACATCTGTCACAACAATAAAAACAAGTAAGCGCTTAAACACTAATAATTTCATAATTAATTATGTCACTTTTAGTTATATAATTTCTTTCATTTCATCATGTATCAAATAGCTTAGTTTAAGATTTTTCAATTTCTTTTATATACATTAACCATTTAAATTCAAAGGAAAACTTTATAAGAAGATAAATAATACCACTTTAAGCATTTTTTATTTTATTTTTTTTAAATAAAAACTTTAGTACATAATATATATTTTCCAATTTTTTTTTATATAAATTTATCATTTTATAGGAAGATAAATAATCTTTTTTTATTTTATTTTTTTCAATAAAAAGTTACATATTATATACATTATTAAATTCTAAAAAATTATTTAAATTTAAATTAAATATTTTCTTATAATTAAATTTTAAGAAAATATATAATTTAAATAATAAAATTTAATATCAAACTAATAACATTAAATTAAATGTCTGATTTTTCAAATGCTTAATCAGAGCATTCAAAACTTACACAAAGTGTATCAATACCTGTTTCTTCCTAACATTTTTCTTAGGAAAATCAAGATGTTAAAAAACATATATATATATATATATATAATTTATCAATAACAATTTTTTTAATTAAGTTTAATTTATATTAATCAATAAAATTTAAGTTTAAAAAATAAAATGAAAAATGAAATATAACGAAAAAAAAAAGGCAGGTTGAAAAAGTCTAATTTCCATGTTACACCCCTTTTTTCAAATGGATAACCTTTTAATAATAAGTGGAAAAATTAAGAAATCACCATCCTTTGAGAAGTTTCATATTAGAATATTTATCTAAGGAACTTATATTAAAATATTTATCAAAGTATGTGGAGAAAACCGCAAACACCTGTTGAAATGGATGACGATTTGCGTTTGACTAAATAATTGAATTAATGAACTATCACAAATGTAATATAAAATAATTATATAATCACTTTATTATGGACTTACCAGGACAATTTTATCCAACAATCCAAATTACAAATATTTATATTCTCTAATATTCCGTAAGAGATTGTAGTAGCGTCATTGCAGGGGACAAATGGTATTTTTTAAACTTACTCATTATATTTCATTTTTTATTTTATTTTTCAACACTTTGATTCCTTTGATCCAAAGGAATCAAAGTGTTGAGCACACACTTACTCTGATACGATTATTTTTAACATTTTCAAATATTCATCAATTATAAGAAAATAATCAGATATGAGATCTATTAACAACAAAACATGGAACAAAATATTTACTTGGAAACTTTTCTAGGAGAAGATAAAAAAAAATCTCTTTATAATTCTTTGTAGGCACTAACTTACTGTTACAAATATTTGTAGGCACCAATCCCCACTGGTACAATCTACTGGAGACACCAATCCCCACTGCACTAATCTATTGGAGACACCAACCTCCACTGCTAAACACCAACTTAGCAAGACACACCATTCTCTTAAAGATGTTCGTAGTCACCAATCTTCTGGAGACAATAATCCCCACCGTTAAGCACCAACTTAGAAAGAGACACTGGTTTCTTACATATCTTCATCAAAACCAATCTACTAGAGACATCGATCCCCACCATTAAGCACCAATTTAGCAAGAGACACCAATCTCTGAGCCACACCATCCTTCATCGAGTTTGCTTTCTATTTTTTCCTTCACCAGGTCTTCTTGTTGCATTTTCCTTTACCGGGTCTACTCATTGATTTTTACTTCACCAGTTCTCCTCACTACTTTCGAATTTACTATGTCTAACCAATATTTGAATTTCCAAATGGTAATTTTCGCAAAGCTTACTATTTTGGGCCTCTTTCCAAGAACAAACTTGTACATCATTCCATGTATCCAATTTTGCATATCTGATTCTGACATTTTTACCTAAGGCACTTCTATATGTCTCATTTGTTCTCTGAAATTTTCACAGTTTGAAGAGTTCCAAAAATGAAGTTATAGTGAAAATGCCAAACTGACATGTTTGAAATTGATCCCAAGACCATTCAAAAACCCTAACTTCCATAGAACATATCTTTGAAAGAACAATGAACCAATATCTAAATTTTTTACTTGAGATACTTCTGTATGTCTCCTCTGATATGTTAAAAATTCACAGTCTAAAGAGTCCCATAAAATAAGCTATAGTGAAAATGAGAAATTAACCTATTTGAAACTGATCTCAGGACCATTTAGAAACCCTAACTTCTAGAGCATATATCAGAAAGTACAATGGACCAACATCTGAAATTTTTACCTAGGTACTTTTGTATGTCTCGTCTATTCTATAAAAATTCCAGTCTGAAGAGTCCTAGGAAATAAGTTATAGTAAAAATTTCAAACTAATCTGTTTGAAACTTATTTCAGGGGCATTCAGGGACCCTCACTTCCATATAGAATATCTCAGAAAATTCAATGAACCACAATCTGGAATTTGTACCTTGGGTATTGTTGTATGTATCCTATGTTCTATAAAACTTTCACAATTTGAAGAATCCCAAAAAAGAAGTTATAGTGAAAATTCCAAGCTAACTGGTTTGAAACTAATTTCAGGACCATTCAGGGACCCTAATTTCCACAGGGAATATCTCCGAACGTATGGAGAACCATCATATAAAATGTTTACAAAATGTACACCAAGATCTCTTCTATGTCTTTTCAAAATTGCAAGGTCTGAAACTTCCCAGAAAATAAGTTATAGCGAAAGTTCCAAGTTGATTTGTTTGAAACTAATTTCAGGAGCATTCATGAACCCTAACTTCCACAAGGCATATCTCTGAAAGTATAGAGAAATAGAATATGTAAGTTTGATCACATGTACACCAATATATCTCCTCTGTCTCTTCAAAATTTCAAGGTATGAAACGTCCTAGAAAACAAGCTATTGTGAAAATGCCAAGATGACCTGATACTGATTTCACAACTCTTCATTTTGGAATAATATTCAATCTTTTCTCATCCATTTATTCAAATTTTACTACATCTTGCACCCACACTCTTTCTATCAATGTTGTCTCTTTTTATAATTTTTCATAACCCTTCATGAAGGGACATGTCCATTAATTAAATAATTAATTTCCTTTTTTATTTTACTTTTCAAAATACCATGGGAAAATTCCCAAACCCATGGGTTTGAAACCCCTTTTTCACTTTTTACTTTTTCATGTGCACCAATGTTTTTAATATAATTGTAAACCTATATATATAATTCAATATTGGAAAATATGTGTGTACTGTAATTCTATAATATGACATTAATGACATCATTAATCCTTTAACATCAATGAAAATAATTCTAACAATATCCCCCTTTATCATTGATGACAATCCTACAATGAAACACATAGTCGACCATGAATAGAAAGAATTCTCCCCCTGTCTACAACTCTCCCAGGAATAGAAATAACCCCCCCCCCTCCCTTCTTGCAACTCTCCCAGGAGTAGAAATAATTCTCCCCCTATTTGTAACTCTCCCCTTTGATTAATGGAAATGGATGGTGCCTGACCTTCCTATTTGTAACTCTCCCCCTTTGAGATTAATGGAAAATGGATGTTACCCCTGACCTTGTGCTTCTCCTTAATAACTTAGTGATGAAATGAATAAAACTACTCAAACACGGTAAAGAAACACTGTTGAAGAAGTATGAACATTGTCACCAACAATGCAAGATAATTTGTCTCTATCAATCCAAACAATCTTTGTATCAAACATAAGCGGTAGTACATCTCCAATAATAGTCGAACATGGTTTGATCGGTCTTAGAAAATCCAAGTCGATTCAACAAGAAATAATCGAGTCAACATGAAGACATCAATTGGGTTTTCATAATAACAAATTCAAGTATCCCCCCTCTTGAGGGATAAATAAGTAGAAAAACAAGTTCTCTTCAAAAATTCCATTCGACGAACAATCCAATCGAAAATGAGTTGATGAATAATCAGTTGAAACACAAATCGAATTTCATGTTGGGTCGATCCTCGGTTGACCACTTCCAAGGCAATCATCAACACGTTAGAGGAGCGTTACATGACCGTACAACAGATGATACATAATGATACACAGTTCTCAAACATATGGTGAAATGATTCCATGATCATCCATCAATCCTACCACAATCTATCTTAGTAGTTGGCATTGGTCCACAACTTTGTTGTTCACATCTCTTCTGCAAATATCTGAATGCATGATTGACATACCTTCGGTTTTTATGGTGGGGATGATGATAGGGAACAAATTGTTGTGCAGGATGATCATAGGAATTAGGCTTAGGGTTAGGTTCACTTACAAGAGTAGAACAACCTGACATATCAACAACAATATAATCTATAAAAGCATGCTCAAACTCTGGCATGTGAGGAACAAGCAACTCATCAATCTTTTCGGCACAATCAACAATAGGTTGTTATTTTGGAAAACCAGTCTGAACTTCTCCTGCAACAAATAAAAATTCTTTGGCTGTAGTGTAATGCCCCTCCTTGTCCAACTATATTTAGAGACATATAGGAGGTTAATCCAAGTGTTGACTGAAGATTCAGTGACCATGTTTCTGACTAAACATAGAGGGACTGTGGAAGTCCACATGCAAAACTACAAACATGTTAATAGTAGCTTGTCATCTGAAATTGATTTGGTTATATTATTCTTTGATGTATTTGATATGCATGGATGCATATTTGTGTAGGGTACAGGGCGAAGCCTTTCCAGCTGAGGCATGTAGTCTCAATAGAGACGTGGAGTCTCAATTGAGGCATGGAGTCACAATAGAGGTGTGGAGTCTCAATAGAGGTGCAGAGTCTCAAATGAGGTGTGGAGTTTCAATAGAGGCATGGAGACTTGATTGAGGCATGGAGTCTCAATATAGGCAAGGAGTCTCAACTGAGGCGTGGAGTCTCAATAAAGGCATGGAGTCTCAATAGAGGTGTGGAGTCTCAATTGAGACATGGAGTATTTATAGGCGTGAAGTCTCTAATTGCAGAATATAAGATTTAATGATTTGGGGGCACACAATAAGGTGGGATGACCTTACTCCCCAACAATAATTCTTTCAAATGACAAAAGGTAAAATAAACCAATGTTGAATTAATTCATAAAATTAATTACCCACTTTTAGGGGGCTCCTGAACATAAATTAATATTTTATTAAAAGATGATTTAATTATTAAAGGAAAAATAGATAATTAAGAAAAAGGGAGGTGGTGACACCTCAAAAGGGGGTGATGAATAATCAAGAATTTATAAAATGAAACAAATAAGAAGAATGTTATTTTTTGCATGGAGGGGGTGAGGTGGATAACAACACTAACAATATAAATACAGGGGAGAATCCATGGGTTTAGAAGGTAACCATAAGAGTACTGAAATGCTATATAAATTCTTCCAGCGTGAATGCTTTATGAGAATGATAAGAAATATGGAAGGATAACTAGCTTTACAAATCTAGATGTATACCAACATATGTTAAAGAAATCCACAAATCTGGATGTTTATCGGTAGATGGTAAATAAATCCATGCCGGGGGAATTATGCAATAAAAACTAGTGGTTATGGAGTCCACATAGCTCAGGGGTCTTAGGGAAATAAGTTTTCCTTGAGTATGGTTGGGAGGAAACCGATTAGTACCATGAAAGTTGGCAATGGCAAGGGAATTTGGAGCTAATGGATGGAACATTGCTAAAATCGAGAATACTACACTTCAATGAAAGAATACATCTGCTGGATAGTATTTTTTCTTGAAAATCTGTTGGTACTTCTCTTAGAAGGTATAAAATCTAGTCAATTTCATATTGGTTAATTTGAGTTTTTGTTTCTTTTTAATCTAACTAGGATTTTGATTTTTATGGCTTTATCCAAGTTGTAATGAAGCTAAACCTTGCATGTAGATAGCTTGGAAGTTATGATAGGTAGCTTATGTTCTTGTAATTGTATGTTGTATAAATGGATGTGGGTGTGCATGTGGAACCAAGAATGAGGATCAAGGTTTACTAGATTCCCGCAAGTGATATTCTTCTTGAATTGTAACTACACATGGGAAAATAAAATTGTTTGGGCATAAAAAAAATTAAAATACAACAACACCCTTCAAACATAGTAGATATTGCTACATCTCATCATCAACAATGACTGGAAAATAAACATTACAGGAAACTTGAAACTTGGAAGCATTCCCATGGGGTTAGTGAGGATGTTTTCTTGTGCAATAAGATGATTATGAAATTTTCCAAATTTAATGGGAGATTAGATGATGTACGCAACATGTTGGACAACATTTATGTGCGTGATGTAGTTTCATGGAATGCCCTGGTTAGTATGCGCAAAATGGACATATGTAATGTTTCTTCTACTCACCACATCCACTTGACTTATTAATTATGAACTGATTCAATGAGCTAACTATTAGATATTTCCATGGTATTATTGTCACCAATATGTAAGGCATTCATCTGCGTCGATCTTCTCTGTTATTACTTCAAATTAAAATGTGGTTATGTACTTGCAAGACCAAGTCATAGATGGATTCAAATACCACTTTGGATTTCATTTGAAGAACAAGATCCAATGCTTATCACATTAGTCCAACAACGAAGATATCCATATCAAGTTTGGGTGGCGCCAATATCTTTTGTTTTCCTGATTAACACCACACCATGGGAGAATGCAGTTGTAGAGGAAGCATATATTGTTTCATAATTTCACTCCTATAGAATGGAGATATATTTTAGAAACTTTAGAGCTACAAGGAACCTTTCGGGCCCAACAAATCCCTCTTCTGCCAACAAATTGATCCCAAGGATGTGGTTTTATTTGCATTGACAAAGAAAAACCAATTGTCTATGATGGTAGAAGTTTCTTCTCACTTACAAGGTTAATTTTATAAAACTAACCATAAACCCATATTATTATAATCTACCATCCTTCAAGGAATGGGCAAGTGTGTATTTCCAAACCCCGAAAACAAAAATGCATGAGATTAAAGTTGAAATCCAAAACCAAGATCATCAAGATTGTGGAGTTCGATATAACACATAATCCTTTGTGCCAAGAGGAGGAGTGCATGAATTTTCCTGCTTTCATAAACATTTTCTTCCAACCATAGTTACCAAACTCGCCCAAGTCAGTTTGGGCTTACAATTGAGGGTCTAACTTGGTCAAGAGTCAAATCTCGGGTTGAATCATGATTCAAATACGAGAATAAGAAGACTAAGTTGAATCGACTTGCATGTTATAGACATAAAACCAGATGAAAATTTCACCGAGACCTCGTATATCAAACCATCATTTATGCACATCAACAAAAGAGCTAGTGCATGCCAACCACAATTATCACAAAGAAAATTTATGATTTTTTTTCCATTTTTTTAGAGAACAACATATCCAAATTCTTTGAATGTTTTGTGTTGTTAGGACTCAAGATCATTTTCTGGGATAGAGTCAAGAAAATGTATAATTTTTGAAATTGAGTATGAAATCCATAACTAGTCCATTTTATTATTAGGATTTATGTAAATTGTTGTTGATCTAGTATAATATGATTTCCTTCACTAATGTAATTATATGATCTTTTGGATGTCTTTAAAGGACTCTCCAAATTAGGATATCTACTACGTACTAGGATAGGACTTTGGAACGAGGAATTTTCTCGTAGAGTAATTGTAGGTTACATCTTATATTTTATGGAATGCCCATAAATTTCTGCGTTGTTTACACCTACAACTATCTAGTTCTTCTAATTTTGGAGGATGTCTCACGAATAAAAAAAATTGTACTAAACAAGGGTCATTACAAAGAGGGGTCATTACATGTAGCAAGACCAGGTGTAGGTAGGGAGGAAACAACAACATCATATCAAGACGAATATTAATTAATGGAGACCTTTGACAATTGATGGTATTGTATAAATTTTCAACACTCTTTTCAAATTTCAATCTTCTATTCAACTTAATAGTTGTTTTCTCAGTTCCTTAAGGAAACAATTTCGGATTCTAGATCTTCACAATTTTCTTCCTTTTTCTTCAACTTGATTCTCACCACTTCTTCCATACTTATTGCTTCTTCTAATTGAATATTTAGGTTCATGATAGTCTTTTCGGTTTCTTCAAGGTTTTGTAACATTTTGGCTTTTGAATCATGATCCTCTTCTTCAGATTTTTGCAGCTTCTCCTTTTGTTTCAAATTCTTTTTCCTAAGCTTCTTTATTTCTCTTAAGACAGACATGAGTTATTTTTCAAGATCCTCTTCTCCATCTATTTCAAATTTTTCTTCTTCATCTTAATCCATCGTTTTTCTCTGCTTTGTTTTCATCAATATTTGTTTCCATGGCCATGAAAATAGTTTCTTCTCTTTCACTATTGAAACTGTTTTCACTACTTTCTTTAGACGAGTCATTAACCCCTTTTGAGTAGAGATTCTTCTTATGCTTATAAGATTTCTTCTTATTTTCATGCTTACCCTTTTTGTGGTGATGAGATTTTCTCTATTTATAAATTTTATGATATTCTTCATCATCACTACTTTCATTTTTCACATATGGACACTTGGCAAAAAAATGTCCTACTTTTCCACAATTAAAGCGTTTAAAGGGAAAATTACCTTTATATTTTATAGATATTTTCTTGAGTCTCCTCACAAAATGGGTTTCCATTGCATATGATTCACTGTCAAATCTATTGTTTAATTTGTGTTCGTTGTTATTTGTCTTATTTGAATCTTTGGAGACTGCTTCTCTCTTTAATGCCTTTTCTTTCTACGTCCTCATTTCATATGTTGTGAGGATCCCAACTAATTCATCCATTTCCAGTTTATCAAGATACTTCATTTATTCAATGGAAGAGAATTTGGCATCAAATATTAAGGGGAGAAACGTTAACACATTTTGTACAATAATTGGTTCTTCAACCTTTTCCCCAAGTCCTCTGATGTTGTTGACAATTTCATCCACATGAAGGAGATATGATGCACCATTTTCTTTGTCTTTCATTTTCATACTCTTGAACTTTTTTCTATGAGTTTGGAGTTTTTCCTTCTTAACTTGGTCACATTCTTCATAGATATTTTGAAGCTTGTCCCAAATTTTATTTTCCGATCCACAATGCATCACCTTGACAAACTTGAATTCTGATAGACCACACAAGATGGAATTCATTTATTTTGCATTGTTTTCACCAGGCTTCTTCCTGACCGCATATGTTGGTGGAGTTGTTGGGGCTGTATAACTAGTCACAACTATTTGTCAAATATAAAAAATAAGATCCATTACATAGGTTTTCATACTTATGCTTCAAAAGGCATAGTTTGTTCTGTTAAATAACAAAGCCCTGTCTCTGCAGAAACCTTCTCGACTGGTCATGTGTGCTATCGAGACCTACCTTCCAATGGTTAGACTATTTTTGAAGGAACTTGCTTTGAAACGAATTGTTGAGCACACACTTATATTTTTTTTTGGGGNTGAATCAATATAAGACCTTTTGTTACTTTTTCAAACATTCATCAACCATAAGGAAACAATCACATATGAGAGTCCTAGAAAACAAGTTATAGTGAAAATGTCAAACTGATTTCGGGAGCATTCAAGAACCCTCACTTCCACATAACATATATTAGAAAGTATAGAGAACCAACAACTGAAATTTGTACTTGAGGTAGGTCTATTCGTCTCCTTTGTTATGTAAAAATTTTAAAGTTTGAATGGTCCTAGAAAATAATTTATAGAGAAAATTCCAAACTAACATGTTCGAAACTGATTTCAAGAGCATTCATGAACCCTTGTTGATTTTTGTATCTTTAGGAGGTATTCTCACTAGAGGACAAGGTGCCAGGCATGTGAGAATTTTTGTTGGCACCGGTTTTGACTTTCATTTCAGTGTAATTGGACTAGAAATGAGGTGAGGGCCTCATGGGAAAGTTGATGGGATTTGTGGGTTTGTGTGGGGGTGCCACACCCACAAAGAGGATTAAAATATTCTAATTAATTGTCGAGTTTATGAAGGGATTATAAACTAACTAGTTGGACTCCTATATAAAGGAGATATATCATTGTGACATTGGTCATCATTGTGGAAGGATGGAGTTGGAATAAGTGAGTCTGCACTTGTGTCGAGAAGGATTGGTGATATCATCTAGGAAAGATTGCAAGGTGGTGAACTTGTCCTAGGAGAAAGAAGGTGGTAGAGAGAAAAGTGTATGGAGGTGACCATACCAGTTTTCTATACTCATAGATAGTTTGCAGATGATTGAAGTGCATATATAGATGGTTTGCAGAAGGATGAATCACGTATAGGGTATATGTGGTTTGCAGGAGAGTGA
This sequence comes from Picea sitchensis, assembly GCA_010110895.2. Lineage (NCBI taxonomy): Eukaryota > Viridiplantae > Streptophyta > Pinopsida > Pinales > Pinaceae > Picea > Picea sitchensis. Next base: position 125,160 of record SNQJ01S0000826.1, on the reverse strand, counting down.
ATGGCCACGTCACATATCTGGTTTTTTGGGTAGGTACAAATCCATATAGGATGATAGGTGATGTCAACAAGCCATACAAGTGATATAAAAAATATTCTTGGGCATAGGAGGTTTCTAGAATATAGTTGAGGTTTGGTTTTCTATTTTGTATTGGAAGGACAAGGTTGTCCTTAGATTATGTTTCTTTGGAAGGAGAAGGATGTCCTCACATTTGGTGATATTGTATTGGTTGAGAGGAATGGGTTTCTCCTCAGATTTGAAGGATCAAATAAAGTTACAAAACAAAATTTTTGTCTCTTTTGTATTGATGATTCATCTATGATCTTGTTGTTTCCACTCCATATATTTTCAGTCAATAATTTCAGTGTAAAATTGGTCAATGATAGTTAGATCACTAGGAAGCAATTTCAGATTTGAAATTAGTCACATAGAGTTACATGCGAAAATTGACATGGTATCAAAGCTTGGGATTTGAATAGAAGGGGATCATATTGAGACACATTGTTGCCTACAACATTGGAAGAGTGTTGTACTTATTCTTGTTCTTTTTCCGGGCAGGTCAAAATGGTGAATATGTTGAAGCTTGAGGATAGGTTGGAAGGGGAAACCAACTTCTGATCTTGGAAGGAAAGGGTTATCCTTTTGTTGGAAGAGAATGACCTCAAAGAGAAGGTATTCTCTTGAGAGGGAAGCATCTTGAGAGCTAGGAAAAAAGAAGGATCTTAGGATTACCAAATGTTTTGAGTGTCATGATTTTGGGCATTGTGATTCACAATGTCCACACCAGAAGGGAAGAGGAAGAAGGAAATATGCATTAGCAGCAGAGTTTGATGAGATTTGAGACAGGTTCCAGAGGGAGATCTTGTTGGTATCCTCCCTTTCAGGTGCTATCTCTAGCAAGGAGAGATGGTTGGTGGATATCCGAACATCTTTACATATGATAGGTGCTAGGTCTATTCGTCTCCTTTGTTATGTAAAAATTTTAAAGTTTGAATGGTCCTAGAAAATAATTTATAGCGAAAATTCCAAACTAACATGTTCAAAACTGATTTCAGGAGCATTCATGAACCCTTGTTGATTTTTGTATCTTTAGGAGGTATTCTCACTAGAGGACAAGGTGCCAGGCATGTGATAATTTTTGTTGGCACCGGTTTTGACTTTCATTTCAGTGTAATTGGACTAGAAATGAGGTGAGGGCCTCATGGGAAAGTTGATGGGATTTGTGGGTTTGTGTGGGGGTGCCACACCCACAAAGAGGATTAAAATATTCTAATTAATTGTCGAGTTTATGAAGGGATTATAAACTAACTAATTGGACTCCTATATAAAGGAGATATGTCATTGTGACATTGGTCATCATTGTGGAAGGATGGAGTTGGAATAAGTGAGTCTACACTTGTGTCGAGAAGGATTGGTGATATCATCTAGGAAAGATTGCAAGGTGGTGAACTTGTCCTAGGAGAAAGAAGGTGGTAGAGAGAAAAGTGTATGGAGGTGACCATACCAGTTTTCTATACTCATACATAGTTTGCAGATGATTGAAGTGCATATATAGGTGGTTTGCAAAAGGATGAATCACGTAGAGGGTATATGCGGTTTGTAGGAGAGTGAGTGGCCACGTCACATATCTAGTTTTTTGGGTAGGTACAGATCCATATAGGATGATAGGCGATGTCAACAAGCCATACAAGTGATATAAAAAATATTCTTGGGCATAGGAGGTTTCCAGAATATAGTTGAGGTTTGGTTTTCTATTTTGTATTGGAAGGACAAGGTTGTCCTTAGATTATGTTTCTTTGGAAGGAGAAGGATGTCCTCACATTTGGTGATATTGTATTGGTTGAGAGGAATGGGTTTTTCCTCAGATTTGAAGGATCAAATAAAGTTACAAAACAAATTTTTTGTCTCTTTTGTATTGATGATTCATCTATGATCTTGTTGTTTCCACTCCATATATTTTCAGTCAATAATTTCAGTGTAAAATTGTTCAATGATAGTTAGATCACTAGGAAGCAATTTTCAGATTTGAAATTAGTCACATAGAGTTGCATTCGAAAATTGACATGGTATCAAAGCTTGGGATTTGAATAGAAGGGGATCATATTGAGACACATTGCTGCCTACAACATTGGAAGAGTGTTGTAATTATTCTTGTTCTTTTTCCGGGCAGGTCAAAATGGTGAATACGTTGAAGCTTGAGGATAGGTTGGAAGGGGAAACCAACTTCTGATATTGGAAGGAAAGGGTTATCCTTTTGTTGGAAGAGAATGACATCAAGGAGAAGGTATTCTCTTGAGAGGGAAGCATCTTGAGAGCTAAGACAAAAGAAGGATCTTAGGATTATCAAATGTTTTGAGTGTCATGATTTTGGGCACTATGATTCACAATGTCCACATTGGAAGGGAAGAGGAAGAAGGAAATATGCATTAGCAGCAGAGTTTGATGAGATTTGAGACAGGTTCCAGAGGGAGATCTTGTTGGTATCCTCCCTTTCAGGTGCTATCTCTAGCAAGGAGAGATGGTTGGTGGATATCAGAGCATCTTTCCATATGATAGGTGCTAGAGAAGTGTCGTAAGTTTCATAACATGCCTCATACACTTTTGGTAAGTTTTGAAACTCAATCGACACCATGAAAACACTTGTCATAACCCATAAATCATGTTAGAAGGAAAATACCCATCATTTGACAGTCAAAACATACTTTTTCACCTGGGATTTTGACCATTATTTGGGAATTTAAGAAGAATGGTGCTCCTCTACCCATGCTTAGGGAGAATTGGTGATCCCTATGTCATGATAAGGTGGCACCATGGTGCCCTATCTTCATATTTAAGGGGGCACGATTATTGGTTTAGGGAATCATGGTGAATCCCAGCTTCTTCTAAGGGACAACTTTGAAAGGTTGGGGTTTGTTTATCTCTAGTCCTACTCCATGGCTCTATCTAAGGAAGAATTCATAAATTATGGAGCCATATCCAAAACCAATTCCGAAAATACTCAAGGTGGTTGAACCTCTCAAAGCCTATAAATTCGAGGCATTTCCATGGTGAAAGGGAGGAGAAATCAGTAAAGAATCATTATTTTGATATTGATTCACTCGTGCCAGGGTTGGACATAGAGAGATTGGAGAGGCTGTTGCAACATCAATTGTGGTATGTAAGTATCCTCTTATTGGTTCTCATTCAATATACACTTGGCTTATTTCCTTCAAGTTCATGTCTTTTTACATTTTCTTGTCTACTATTGTTCTAATCTTCGTAGATAGACTTGTCTTATTTGATCACATAGAGTAGGAGATAGTTGTTTCTCTTCGTTGTCCATTGTAGATCTCAATTTTCAATAGAGAGTTTGAAGATCAATCTTGAGGATTGGAAGCAACGAGGACAAACATCAAAACAAGGTACATCATACTTTTTTTCTCCTTCTCGATTTGCTTTTTCTAGATGAGTTTAAAGGGATTTTAGTGTCCACTTGTACTCTTTTTGTATTGGTATAGGGTTCTATAAATATAAGGGAAGTTTCACCTGTCTACAGGGGGAACATTCCATAAAAATATGCAATCTCATCAAATCCTTATATGGATTGAAACAAGCACCGTGAGAATGGTATGAAAATTTAACTGAGAATCTTCTAAAATTAAATTTCAAGCATTTAAATCTTGTCGATGCAACTTTGTTTGTCAATAAAGTTGGAAAAATTGTTGTGTATCTTGTAGTATATGTAGATGATCTATTCATAATAGGAAATAATTAGAATTACATTGCATCCATAAATAAACAGTTGAAGAAAGGCTTCGATATGAAAAAATTGGGACATCTTCACTAGTATTTGGGAATTTAAGTGATACAAAATCCAAAGTACATATTCATCTCCTAGAAGAAATACATTGGAGAACTATTGAGCAAGCTTGTCACGACTAAGTGCAATCTTGTTTCTACTCCAATGGAACAAAATTTGAAACTAACATCAAAATAAGGGAATGAATTTGAGGATGCAACCAAGTATAGACAACTTGTGGGAAGTCTTATCTATCTTACTACCAATAGACTAGACATTCCATTTGTTGTTGGGATTCTTTCTAGGTTCATGTAAAATCCTTGTGAAGGAAATTGGTATGTTGCAAAAAGATTTCTAAAATACTTGAAAGGAACACAAGATTTTGGACTCAAGTACTCTAAGGCAGATGATTTCAACCTTATCAGATATTCTGATTCATACTTTGTTGGGGATAAGGAATATGGAGTGTCAAATTCGGGCTATCTCATGAGTCTTGGATCAACAATTGTCTCTTGGAGATCAAGCAAACCGCCAGTTCCAACATATTTCACAACAGACGTATAATATTTGGAAACTACAGAAGAAACAGAGGAGATTGTGTGGCTCAGGAAAATATTTGAATATTTGCAGGAGAAACAAGTGAATTATACTCCTCTTCTAGTTTCCAATACTTCTACAATTAAGTTGGCCAAGAATCCAAGATTCCATGATCAAACCAAGCACATCAACACAAAGTACCACCTGATTTGATATCATGCAAAGGCCAAGACTGATCGCTTAATATATTTTTCCACAAATGAGTATATTGCGAACAACTTCACCAAATCACTTGGAATACAAAAACTAGAGAAGTTTAGAATGATGCTTGGGCTCATGATGCAGGAGCATCACCAACATCAAGCGAGCTAGCGCGGAAGCAAGAGATAGCTGGACAAGTGCTAGCGCAAATTTTGAAAACATCTTGAAGTTGTTGCGCAATCTTAAATGAAGTCATTACGAAGGAGTGCCTTTGTATAATGTGAACGGACCTTGAGCGATTTTCTCTCATCCTTAGTAGGTAGAATACATTTAAAGTAGTTAATGCAAGTAGGTAGAATTGAATGTGTAGATTAGACAGTTTTAGAGCGCAAGAGGGAAACGAGATATAGACACCCTCATTGTGTATTGTAACATTATTGGAGAAAGAGCATGCAAAGAGCTGTGTAAGAACACCCATGTACAGATATTTGGATTAATAGAAAAAGGTTGATTCAAATTCATGGTTTCATGTTTGTTCTCTGTGTATTGATGTTGAATGATATGCTCATGAATGTTTGCTTCTTGTTATACATTTTCTTTATATGCTATGTATATGATTTCATGCTTTGAGTTTGAAGTCTGAAAGAGAGTGGAATGAGTTTCAATTGTTTCTCTATATGAGAAAGAGTTCCTGCAAGAAGTGCAGTTGAAGTGTCCACACGGTGTGCGTTGACAAAGGACTCAGATAGTTTAGCTTTTGTTCTCGTTCATTCACAAGTGCAGTTGGGTACAGGAGCTGTGCAAGGAGTGCGCAGACTGAGTGAAGTCTCATGGTTGTGGACCTGAGTGAAGCATTGAGAGACTGTTGCTGCAGGTGTGCGCAGAGTCGAAGGAAATTCAACACTTGGAAGAGTCTGAAGGTTGCCGCAAGGAGTGCGTGCAAGAGTCTCTCTAAGACTCGGAGTTATAAGGAAGCTCAGGAGGGATAAAGCCTTATAACCGCTGAAGGGTTGCACAGAAGTTGTACTGGAAGAATTCAAGAAGGTGTCGTAAGTTTGCGTCATAGGAGGACGAGTTCTGCGGAGAGAAACACTTTGGTTGGTTGTGTAGAGATTCTCAGAGGAAGAGATGGACGATCAAAATTCTCTGAGGAGAATTCACAAATTTCCATGAGCCGTTAGATCTCTCGAAGGAGAAGGGGAGTTGCGGTGAGAGAGTCGAAGGGTTCTAAGCTCAGGAGGGTCAGGACCATAGATCTGAGCCACAAGAGCCGTCGGATTTACACATGGATTTCCATATCGGGGTTTCATAGGTTGAAGTCCTATAAGCATTGCAACAGGAATTGCGATATCATGAAATGCGATATCCTGAAAGATAGTGGATTTGTGTGGGCCATGGAGGAGTCAGCGAGTGGACAGGTGGCGTGCCATTGACATGGAGTCAAACTCCGTTGATTGTTTCAGAGTTTCGTGGGGTAAAGCTCCAAACACAATGCATCAGGATTCGCGATACCGCGAAGTCCGAAGTCCCGATGAGGGGAAGCGTTGAAAAGTCAAACTCGTGAGTGCATCGGAGTTATGGAAAATCGGGGTTCGGAAGTCGGTGAGGCAAGTTGTTTGACATTGCGAGTGCCAAAATTACGATAGAGGGTATCCTGAAAGGGAAAGGAAAAGGTCAGCGTCGACTGTTGTCAGGTTTCAGGGATTCAAGAGACCAACGCTCGACCACTGGTTTCGTGAAAGCGCGAATTCCGATCTCCTAAGCACAAAGAGGGGATCCCATGAGGATTGTCGTGGGTGCAGATTTCCCAATAGGGAAATAGAAGAGCCGTTAGAGTTCTTCCAGCTGTGAGGAAAGGAAAGATCCTGTGAGCACGTGGACCTTCCAGCCTGCGGGTGTGGGGAGCATGCATGTGCATCATATTGGTATTAGAGCACAGAAAGGTTCTTTGCTTTCTGTAGCAGAGAAGAAAGAGAATTCGCCATGCCGCCAAGAAGAAGGGACATGCAAACACCCGATCCACCAGAGGATAGGGAAATGCCGAGAAGAAGAGGCAGGCAGATGACAAATCCAGCCATGGAGAGAGAGATGCGTGATCTACGAGCCAGACTTGAAGACATGGAGACAACACAAAGACGCACAGTCAGTGTGGGGGATCTTAGTGATTCCGAAAGTGAGATTGAGGCTGAACACGAAGAAGAATTTGCAGATGAAGATGCATCAAACAAATGTTTGATTAGAGCTATTGTAAGGATGGGTGCAAGAGAAAAGATGGACATTCCAGTTTACGAGGGAAACCTGGATGTAGAGGAGCTTCTAGACTGGATTAGAGCTCTAGACACATACTTCAACTATGAAGATGTCGAAGAGGACAAGAAAGTCAAGCATGCTGTCACAAGATTGAAAGGACATGCATCATTGTGGTGGGATGAACTACAAGCTGATAGATGCTACAAGGGCAAGAAGAAGATCAAGAGCTGGGATAGAATGATCGCGAAGATGAAGGCGAAATTCATCCCTAGGGATTATCAAATTACTCTATTCAGGAGGATGCAGAACCTGAGACAGAAGCTGATGACAGTGAAAGAATACACTGAGGAATTCTACAAGCTGAACATCAGGGCAGGTCATCGGGAGAGAGATGATGAAAAAGTTGTCAGATACATGAATGGCCTGAGATATGACATTCAGGACGAGATGAACATGGTAACCATTCGAACGGTGGAAGATGCTTATCAGATGGCTCTGAAAGATGAAGAGAAGCTGAGCCGAAAGTAGAGTCAAAGAGGCTGAGGCTGAAGTCAACCCAGAGGCAAATCAGTTGCCCAGGACAAATATCAGAAGCCCAAGGAGGACTGGAAGAAACCTCAGACTCGAACTGAGAGAGGTGGAAGCTCACAGAGAGGGAAATATGCTGAACAAAGAGGGCAACATACTGAGCAGAGAGGAGATTATGCTGATAACAATACTTCAACTTGCACTAGAGGTAGAGGAAGAGGAAGAGGTGGAGTAATAACATGCTTCACATGTGGAAAGAATGGGCACAAGTCGTACGAGTGTCCAGATAAGAAGAAAGAGACTGGAGAATCTCACATCACCAAAGCACAGAGGTGGGATGTTGAGGCAGAAGACGCTGAAGGTGGAAGATCGTTGATGATGTGAAAAGTCCTTTTGACACCAGAGAAGGAGGTGGAAAGTTCAGTCCAAAGGACCAGACTTTTCAGGACTACTTGCAAGACCAAGGATAGGGTATGCAAGGCCATTGTGGACAGTGGTAGCATGGATAATCTCATTTCAACTGAGATGGTAGAGAAGCTGGAGCTGGAGATGAATGATCATCCAAGCCCATACAGAGTTTCGTTGCTACATAAAGGACATCAGGTAACTGTCACTAAAAAATGTTTAGTTGAGTTTAAGATAGGAGGATATAATGATAAGATATTATGTGATGTCATTCCTATGGATGTTTGTCATCTATTTTTGGGTAGACCATGGCAATATGACAGGAATGTGATTCATGATGGGAGAATGAACACATACACCCTGGAGAAGAATGGGAGGACACACATGTTGCTTCCAATTAAGGATAAGGAGATGAATCCAGAAGTAAGCAACACTGTACTTCTCATGAGTGGGAAGGAACTTCTTACAGAGGTTAAGAAGAAGGAAGAACCACAATTTATTGTGTTCAGAAAGCCTAGAATCATTTTGACCAGCACAAGAATAGATGATTTACTGGAAGAAGTTCAGGAACTGCTGGAAGAGTTCGCTGACATAGTAGTGGACGAATTACCTCGTTCTTTGCCACCGATCAGAAGTGTGAGTCATCATATTGATCTCATACCAGGAGCCAGTTTGCCAAATAAATCCGCGTACAGATTGATGCCGCAAGAGAATGAAGAGGTTAAGAGGCAAGTCCAGGGTTTGTTGGACAAAGTTTTGGTCAGAGAAAGCTTAAGTCCATATGTTGTTCCAACAATACTTAGTCCGAAGAAAGATGGAGGCTGGAGGATGTGTACTGACTCAAGGGCTATTAACAAGATAACCATCAGGTACAGATTTCCATTGCCAAGGATGGATGATCTGATGGACTGCTTGAGTGGAGCAAAGTATTTTTCGAAGATTGATTTGAAAAGCGGTTATCACCAGATCCACATGAGAGAAGGTGATGAATGGAAGATAGCATTCAAAACAAACAAAGGGTTGTATGAATGGCTTGTTATGCTATTTGGCTTAACAAATGTGCCAAGTATCTTCATGAGGTTGATGAACGAAGTCCTTAGGGAGTTCATCGGAAAATTTGTCATTGTGTATTTGGATGACATACTGATCTACAGTAGAACAGTGGCAGAGCATCTGAAGCATTTGGTTACAGTGATGCAGAAATTGCAGCAGGAGAAGCTGTTGATAAACATGAAGGAATCCTCATTCATGAAGACAGAGCTCATTTACTTGGGGTTTGTTATTTATGTAAATGAGTTGAGGATGGATCCAGATAAGGTGGAGGTGATTAAAAATTGGCCATCACCAAAGAATATTTTCGAGGTGAGAAGTTTTCATGGATTGGCTAGTTTCTACCGAAAGTTCATCAGGAATTTCAGTGGAATTAGTGCAACGATGATGGATACCGTGAAGAAAAGACACAAGTCTTTTAACTAGACTGAAGAAGCTGAAAAGTGTTTTAATCTGTTGAAGAGGAAGATTACGGAACAACCAGTTCTGGTGTTGCCGGATTTCCATAAGACATTTCAAGTGAAATGCGATGCAAGTGGATTTGCAATCGGGGCAGTCTTGAGTCAAGAAGACATGCCAATAGCATACTTCAGCGAGAAGCTGAATGAAGAGAAAGTGAAGTACTCCACTCATGACAAGGAGTTCTATGCTATCATCTAGACATTGAAGAAATGGAGGCATTACTTGATCCCGAAAGAGTTTGTTTTATATAGTGACAATCATGCACTGCAGTTTGTGACTCAACAGGAGAAGTTGAATCAGAAACATGTCAAATGGGTTGAGTATATGCAGAATTTCACTTTTGTGATTAAACATATTTCTGGTACTGCTAACAAAGTTGCTAATTCTTTGAGCAGGAAGTGTTTGCTATTGCAGGAGTTCAAAGTCAAAACATTGGGTTTTGATGATCTCAGGAACATGTACTCTAATGATCCAGATTTTAAAGAGGTGTATGAAGCAACTAAGAATCCAATTCTCAGAGATAGAGGCCAATGGATAGAGTACATGATCCAGGAAGGATTACTGTTTAAAGTTAATCAACTGTGTATTCCAAAATGTCCATGAGGGAGAATCTGCTGAAGGAGAAACACAGTGGAGGATTAGCAGGGCACTTTGGTCATGACAAGACGTTCACAAAGCTGAATGAGTCATATTTTTGGCCGGGAATGCGAGCAGACGTCAAGAGATTCGTAGACAGATGCAAAATTTGCCAGAATTTGAAGGGGAGGAAGTAGAATGTGGGGTTTTATCAACCATTGCCCATACCAGAGAGGCCGTGGGATGCAATTAGCATGGATTTTGTATTGGGTTTGCCAAGGACACAAAGAGGTTTTGATTCAATATTTGTGGTGGTGGATAGATTTTCCAAGATGGCACACTTTATTCCATGTCAGAAGACCAGTGACGCAACTCACATTGCGAATCTGTTTTTCAAAGAAGTCATTCGACTTCATGGCTTACCAAGAAGCATAGTTTCGGATCGAGATACAAAATTCATAGGGAATTTTTGGAGGACCTTATGGACGAAGTTGGGAACTAACTTGTCTTTTAGTTCGGCTTATCATCCTCAGACGGATGGACAGACGAAAGTGGTGAACAAAAGTCTGGGAGACTTGCTGAGAAGCTTGGTGACAGAACACCACAGCCAGTGGGACAACATATTACCACAGGCAGAGTTTGCGTATAACGACTCAGTTAACAGGAGCACAGGGCAGAGTCCATTTCAGGTTGTCTATGGCATGCAGTCGAGGAGAGTTTCTAAACTAAGGGATTTAGAACAAACTGTGACTAGGAGTGCTAGTGCAGAAGAATTCGCAGAGGCGATGAAGGAACTTCATAGCCAGGTGAAGGAGTGATTGTAGAATTCGATTCAGGAGTATAAATGCAGAGCAGATCAACATAGAAGACAACTTCAGTTTGAGGTTGGTGACTTGATTCTGGAACATTTAAGGAAGTAAAGGTTCCCGAGAGGGACATATAATAAATTGAATATCAAGAAAATTGGACCATGTAGGGTCTTGAAGAAATTTGGGGCGAATGCTTATGAGATTGAATTACCCGATGGGATCGGAATTTCTCCAATATTCAATATCTCGGATTTGTACCCTTATAGAGATAAGGAAGAAAATATTGGAAATGAGCAACCAGTGATCCTGTGGACAAAGCAGATGCCAATGGCAGAGAAGCCGCAGATGGAGTGCATATTGGACAAAAAAGTGAGTAAGAGGACCGGGTGAAAGCAATACTTTGAGTATCTGGTCAAATGGAAGAACCATCTAGTTGAAGATGCCAGCTGGGAGACCGAAGTAGAGATCCAGAAGCATGGACAAACCGTGTGTGAGATCATGGACAAGAGCCCATGAAAATTTTCAAGCGAGGGAGTATGATGCAGGAGCATCACCAACATCAAGCGAGCCAACGCGGAAGCAAGAGACAGCTGGACAAGTGCCAATGCAAATTTTGAAAACATCTTGAAGTTGTTTTGCAATATTAAATGAAGTCATTAAGAAGGAGTGCCTTTGTATAATGTAAACGGACCTTGAGCGATTTGATCTCGTCCTTAGTAGGTAGAAGGCATTTAAAGTAGTTAATGCAAGTAGGTAGAATTGAATGTGTAGATTAGACAGTTTTAGAGCGCAAGAGGGAAATGGGATATAGATACCCTCATTGTGTATTGTAACATTATTGGAGCAAGAGCATGCAGAGAGCTGTGTAAGAACACCCATGTATAGATATTTGGATTAATAGAAAAAGGTTGATTCAAATTCATGGTTTCATGTTTGTTCTCTGTGTATTGATGTTGAATGATATGCTCATGAATGTTTTCTTCCTGTTATACATTTTCTTTATATGTTGTGTATATGATTTCATGCTTTGAGTTTGAAGTCTGAAAGAGAGTGGAATGAGTTTCAATTGTTTCTCTATCTGAGCAAGAGTTCCTGCAAGAAGTGCAGTTGAAGTGTCTGCAAGGAGTGCGTTGACAAAGGACTCAGATAGTTTATCTTTTGTTCTCGTTCATTTAGAAGTGCAGTTGGGTACAGGAGCCATGCAAGGACTGCGCAGGCCGAGTGAAGTCTCAGGGTTGTGGACCTGAGTGAAGCATTGAGAGACTGCTGCTGCAGGTGTGCGCAGAGTCGAAGGAAATTTAGCACTTGGAAGAGTCTGAAGGTTTCTGCAGGGAGTGCGTGCAAGAGTCTTCTTTAAGACTCGAAGTTATAAGGAAGCTCAAGAGGGATAAAGCCTTATAACCGCTGAAGGGTTGCACAGAAGTTGTACCTGGAAGGATTCAAGAAGGCATCGTAAGTTTGTGTCATAGGAGGATGAGTTCCACAGAGAGAAACACTTTGGTTGGTTGTGCAGAGATTCTTAGAGGAAGAGACGGACGGTCGAAATTCTCTGCGAGAATTCACGAATTTCCGTGAGCCGTTAGATCTCCCGAAGGAGTAGGGGAGTTATGGTGAGAGCGTCGAAGGGTTCTAAGCTCAGGAGGGGCAGGACCGTAGATCCGAGCCACAAGAGCCGTCAGATTTACACGTGGATTTCCATATCGGGGTTTCGTAGGTTGAAGTCCCGTAAGAATTGCAATAGGAATCGCGATATCATGAAACACGATATCCCGAAAGCTAGTGGATTTGTGTGGGCCACGGAGGAGTCAGCGAGTGGACAGGTGGTGTGCCATTGGCATGGAGTCAAACTCCGTTGACTGTTTCGGAGTTTCGTGGGGTAAATCTCCGAACACAATGCATCAGGATTCGCGATACCGTGAAGTCCGAAGTCCTGATGAGGGGAAGCGTTGAAAAGTCAAACTCATGAGCACATCAGAGTTTTGGAAAATCGGGGTTCAGAAGTCGGTGAGGCAAGTTGTTCGACACCGCGAGTGATGAAATCGCGATAGAGGGTATCTTGAAAGGGAAAGGAAAAGGTCAGCGTCGACTGTTGTCGGGTTTCGGGGATTCAAGAGACCAACGCTCGACCACTAGATTCGCGAAAGCACGAATTTTTATCTCCTAAGAACAAAGAGGGGATCCCACGAGGATTGTTGTGGGTGCAGATTTCCTGATAGGGAAATAGAAGAACCGTTAGAGTTCTTCAGGCCATGAGGAAAGGAAAGATCTTGTGAGCACGCAGACCTTTCGGCCTGCGGGTGTGGGGAGCGTGCGTGTGCATCAACTCACATATACCCCTTTGAATTAAGGGGGAGAATATTGGACACATAATCCTTTATGGTTATGTTACTTCTAACAATATTATAAATATGAATAGTCCTAGGTGATAGGAAACACCTTCAATTATGGAAGACCAAGCGTCATTTATTGTTGAGTTTATTAACCTATAATGCTAATCCAAAGCACATCAAGTGTGTAGTTATCTTTTCCGCCAATATCTGGCCTGACACCTTGTATTCTCTAAAGATTTTTGTAAGTCTTCCCAATGGAAATTTCACTAATAAATAACTTATGTGTGATGTGGTTGTACAATCTCCTAGTACACATTTTGACACTTTAGTTCATGTGTGTACACAGTTGTGAAAGATTCATGTATATTGTTTCAACCCTTTACTAAATTATAGGAATAAATCACCCTAGCATACAGTCTTTAGGGTTTATAAAAAATCCAAAGTCCTGTAATTTGTAACTTTTAAATTACCAACACCACACATGGATTTTCCTTCCTAGGACATGCATTTTTTTATCAAGCTCTATTTTCATGCATTGTTTTTGCATTTACAAGGCATATTTTATGTACAATAAATGATTTTTTGTTTGAAAATGCACAACCAAATTATGAATAGATGTAAATGATAAAATGCAAACTACACAATATTTATTACTCAATTTGGAGGCCATATGAGTCCTAGGTGTGTATTTTATAGTAATCTAGTTTTACCCTCCATTTTACAAAAGGTCTAGAATTTGGGTTCTAGCTAGAAGTCCTTTTTCATTTGAAAATGCACTCCGGAAGATATAGATAGATTAATATTGTTATTAAATACACCCAAAAACTTATATAACTAAATTTTGAGCCATATATAAGCATGGGCGTGCATTTCCATTAGTTCACTTTCTAATGTTTTGGTCTCTCAATTTACAAGGTATAATTTGCCCCTTTTACACAACAAGCACTTTTATGTTTGAAAATAAAAATAAAAATATGTGTATAGGTGTAAAATTGTCTAAGACACCCTCAAAAAATTAAATAAATGAAATTGTAGGTGTGTTAAGACCTAGCTGTGCATTTTAGTGAAGCTTGTCTTGCATTTCTACATAGGGGCATAAATTACAATTTAAAAGAAAACCATGTATTTCTTAAGTGTGACTGTGCATTTTTAGATGTGGAGGCTCTAACAAGATTGGATTAAGGTTTTATGAAACAATAGAAACCCTAATCCTAATCATTTATATCATCATATTTCAATAAAATTGTCATCTACATCGGGATCAACCTCTTTGATTTCTTAATATAACACATCTATCTGCTCCCTATGACCAATGCCATTTGAATATATTATACCGACGTATGACCTCCGACAGACAATTTATGATCATCTATCCCATTTTCGACAAGACTTGGAGATTTTATGCATCACCAATCTTATGGACGTTGTCAACCAGGACATCATACATCTGAAAAATTCATTGTGCCATATCATAGGATAGTCAATGGACTGCACCCTCTAGAGCATTGCCATGCCGACGCAGGCAATCATCCATAAATTCACAATTGCGATGGAATCCACATCATATTTCCAATGGTGCTTACACGTGCCTATGTTGTATTAACGACCGAAGTTGTTGGTAAAACAACGATGAATTGGATGATGATGGTTACTTGGAAAATGCCACATCATGGACCAATGTGTCACAATATCGAGAGTTCTATGTTGGTCATAATTACGATGATTATGTGAGACGAACATATGTTTTGTAAAAATTCTCCACAACTGCCACGTGGCATTTTGTTACGTCATATGTTTGAAAAACTATTAGTGTCGTCACAAGTGAGACAAAAGGGGTTTGACTAATAGTTGGAATTGGGTTTTTTGGAAGACGGATGGGATTCTGTTAGATGTGTTAGAAAAACAGGATCTCAGAGCAATAAAATAAAACAAATGTGGAAATAAAACACAGAAGATACACAATACAATAGAGACATAGATATACGTGGTTCACCCAGTGTGGGCTACGTCCACCAGAGAAATTTCCAGGTCCTTCCTTTATTATTATCCAACAAATGAAGGGATACAACCTACAACACACCCATTGTAACTTCCTCTTCTTTCTCTCACAATATCCTCACTCAGAATACAATATTCACAATGATACATAGCCGCAATACATTTTACTCATATAAGAGGTTTTCCTTCTAGGGAAAAAAACCTTAACATAACTTCTACCGTCAGATTTGTGAACTTATAATGAACGGTCCAGGTTTACAATGAAATTACAATATACATTTACAAGGAAATTTTTCCTTCGAGGGATTTTCCCCCGAACCCCCGCCGGGGGCCCACTTGCCCCCAGACCCTGAAGAGGGTGTAACCCCCCTCTACAATTCCTCTTGTTGAGGAGTGTACATTGTTCCGGGTTGTAAATTATTCATGGGATATAAACACAGATGAAAACAAAGACCTCTGAATCAGGAAGATAAGCAGGCTCCACAACCAACAATATCCCACTTGGAGACTGATCTCAACAACTCCACTGTTGTTGTATATGATGGACTATGATCCTTCTTGGACCTAGAAAATTTCTCATCTTCAACTTAATACTTGAAGACCAAATGAAACTGAGATGGAACTCAATTTCTCCCTAGTTACTCCCTTTGTTAACATGTCTGTAGGATTCTAGCTAGTGTGTATCTTTTCCAACTTCAAATGTCCATCTTCCAAGACGGATGATAGAAAATGGTACCTGAGATGTATAATCTTAGTATTCGAATGGAAGGTTGAGTTCTTTGCAATATGAATGACACTCCCATTGTCACAATACAACCTAGTATTCTCCTTCTTCTTTCCCAATTCCTCCATAAACCTTTGTAACCAAATCATCTCTTTAGTATCCTATGTAGCAACAACATACTCTGCCTCTGTTGTTGAAAGTGCAACAAAATTTTGTAGTTTTGAAATCCAACTTACTGTTGTTCCACCTATAGTAAAAACATACCCTGTTGTGCTCCTTCTGCTATATTTATCACTTGCCATATCTGAATCAATATATCCTTGTAGAACAATGTCTGAACCTCAAAAACATAATGCATGAGTAGAAGTACCTCTCAAATACCTAATAATCCACTTTATTGCCTCCCAATGTTCTTTACCTGGATTGTTCTTATACCTACTCACAACTCCCACTGCATGTGCAATATCTGGTCTTGTACAAACCATCACATACATCAAGCTACCAACTGCTGATGAATAAGGGACCCTGTACATGTATTCTATCTCCTCTTGTGTCTTCAAACACATTTCCTTAGTTAATTTTAAATGGCCGACCAAAGGTGTACTAACTAGTTTTTCATTCTGCATTCTAAACCTCTCCAACACCTTCTCTATGTACTCACCCTGAGACAATGTCAATTTGCGATTTTTCCTTTCTCTTGTTATTCTTCTCATACAAGGGATTTTCTTTGCATCACCCAAATCATTCATTGCAAATGAATTAGCCAATTTCTTCTCGAGCACATTTATATCATTCATATTAGACCCTACAACAAGCATGCCATCTACATACAATAGCAAGATAATATAGCTTCCATTTTCTAGCCTTTTAAAATAAACACAATGATCATAATGACATCTACTGTAACCATGTTCTGTCATAAACCTATCAAACTTCAAATAACACTACATTGGAGCTTGATTTAAGCCATACAACCTCTTATTCAACCTGCATACCAAATTATCCTTCCCTTTGACCTCATGCCCCTATGGTTGCTGCATATAAATATCTTCCTCCAAATCCCCATGGATAAAAGTTGTTTTTACATCTAACTTTTCAAGATGCAAATATTCTACTGCCACAATACTTAAAATAGTTCTAATTGAAGTCATTTTAACAACAAAAGAAAATGTTTCATCAAAATCTATACCTTTCTTTTGTGCAAACCCCTTTATAACAAGTCTAGCCTTGAACTGCTTTCTACCTCCATCTTCTTCCTTCAACTTGTAAAGCCATTTATTTTGCAATTCTCTTTCTCCTGTAGGCAACTGAACCAAGTCCCAAGTATGGTTATTTACCAAGGAATCCATTTCCTCTTTCATGCCTTTCTCCCACTTCGTTTTGGTGTCTACCTGCATTGCCTCTTCATAACATTCTGGTTCACCAGAATCAATCAACAATAAATAATAAAATGAAGGAGAGTATCGTTCAGGGGGTCTAATTAACCTGGTAGATATTCTAACAACACTTGCAGGAGTTTGAGGTACCTGCTGATCTCGTTGTTGTACATTTTGATTTTCTGGTACCTTTGGAGCTTCTTTTTCAGTGATCTCATCAAGCACTGTGTATTCTGGTTTTTATTTTTCCTGTTTCTTTCCCTGCAACTTATCTTTGTACATGACCTTCTCATTGAATATGACATCTCTACTCCTAATGATTCTGTTATTTTCATAATCCCATAAGCGATAACCAAAAACATTAACACCGTATCTACTAAAGGTACACTTCTTGAATAGTTTACCTTTTTACTTGTCCATGCTTCCTCTGGAATTCTACCATCCAAAGATATTGAAGGTCCTCTATTTATTAATTAAACAAAAGTGTCTACAACATATTCCTAGAACTGTAAGGGAAAACCAACATGCAATCTCATACTCCTTGCACGCTCCATGATTGTCCTATTAATCCTTGCTGACACACCATTTTCTTGTGGTGTTCTTGAAACTGTCTTCTCTCTACGAATCCCATGGTGTGAAAAATAATAATCAAACTCCTTTCTGCAATATTCACCTCCATTGTCTGATCTGAGACATTACAACCTTTTTCTTGTCTCAGTCTCAACCAAAGCTTTCCATTTCTTAAAAGTATCAAAAACATCATATTTTTGTCGAATTCAATAAACCCAAGTTTTTCTAGTTGCATCATCAATAAAAGTAACATAATAATGAGATACACCAAGAGATGATACCTGATCTAGTCCCCATACATATGTATGCACAAGATCTAATATTTCACTCTTATTTTCTTTTTTGACTCTGAGAAATCCGACTCTCTTCTATTTTCCATAAAAACAATGCTCACAAAAATCCAAATCAATTTGTTTAAGATCTAAATTTTTATTTATTTTGTGAAGTATTTTCATCCCCTTCTCACTCATGTGTCCAAGATTATGATTCCACAGTGTTGTATCCACTCCTGTAGAAGGTAAAGAGATAGAATAATCAATATTACCAATACATAAATACAATGTACCTACCTTCTCTCCTTTTTTTATCACCAATGATCCTTTGGTGACCTTCCACACCTTATCTATAGATATGGATATACAACCTACACTTTCCAACTGCCCTATTGAAATCAGATTTTTCCTTATATCTGGAACATGTATTACCTCTTTCAACAACCATTGGTTTCCATTGCTTTTCTTTATTTTTACTTTTCCCATTCCAACAATTTTGCATGGTGCATCATCACCCAAATGAACTTGTCCAAAATCACCTTGAACATAATCTAGAAAATGTTTCATGTGGGGTGTGTCATGAAATATAGCCCCTGAATATACTACCCAAGTCTCATAAATATTATCTACAGAAAGAATCAAAGCATCTTGTAACACATCACCCGTTACATTTGCTTCCTGATTTTTCTCATGTTGTCCATCTCTTTGTTTCTTTGGAGCTCTGCAGTCTTTCTTCCCAGAATTCCAACACTTTATATTTCCAAATATGGATTTGGATATTCCCTTCCTAGAATTTCCATGGTTCCCTGAGCCCTTTCCTCTATCCTTTTGTCTTCCCCTGTTCTCCATGTTCAACACATTACCTGATGCCTCACTTGTGCTTTTCTGTCGCATTTCCTCACTAAGGATAAAACCAACACCATCATCAAATTTCAAAGTTTTTGAACCAGAGACAGAGTTACTTACAACCATGACCAATCCATTCCATATTTTTTTAAATGAGCACAATATTAGAAGAGCTCTGGCCTCATCATCAAAGTCCACTTTTACAGAACTTAGTTGATTAATAACCGTATTAAATTCATTTAAATGATCTGCAACAGACCCACCTTCTGACATATTCATATTAAATAATATCTTCATTAGAAATACCTTATTGGACGTCGAGGGATTTTCATACAGTTTAGCCAATGCATCCATCATCTCCTTCATTGTCGTTTATTTCGAAATATTGAAAGCCACCGACGCTGCCAGGCTCAATAGTATTGTTCCTAGTGCCTTTTTGTTAAGAACCTCCCATTCTTCGTCCTTCATGGATGTCGACTTCTTTTCTATTCCAACCAATTGTAGGAATATATCCTTATGATATAAATAATATTCCATCTACATCTTCCATAACTTGTAGTTTTGGACGTTAAATTTCTTGACCCTAAACTTTCCATCTTCCGCCATTTCTCCCACTCGAACCACGAACCCTCTTTTTCTGCGAGTTACTTTTCTCTCTAATACCAGTTGTTAGAAAAACAGGATCGCGGAGCAATACAATAAAACAAATGCGTAAATAAAGCACATAAGATACACAATACAATAGAGACACATATATACATGTTTCACATAGTATGGGCTACGTCCACCAGAGAAATTTCTAGGTCCTTCCTTTATTATTATCTAGCAAATGAATGGATACAACCTACAACACACCCGTTGTAACTTCCTCTTCTTTCTCTCACAGTCTCCTCACTCATAATACAATATTCACAATGATACATAGCCACAATACATTTTCCTCATATAAGATATCTCCTTCTAGGGAAAAAAAACCTAACATAAATTCTACCATCAGATGTGCGACCTTATAATGAATAGTCTAGATTTACAATGAAATTACAATATACATTTACAAGGAAATTTTTCCTTCAGGGGATTCACCCCTGTACCCCTGTTGGGGGCCCACTTTCCCTCGGACTCCGTAGAGGGTGTAACCCTTCTCTACACTCCCCTACATGGAGGAGTGTACAATGTTCTAGGGTTTAAAGCCTTCATGGGATATAAACACGGCTGCAAAAAAAGAACTCTGAATGAGGAAGATAATAAAGCTCCACAACCAACAAGATGGGCATCAGAATAACGTCGCAAAATGATCCAAGTGTACTATTGTCTCCTTTTAGATTATGTTCTCCCACAATGATTGGAATCCATTTCTCTTCCTTAAAAAAAAAATGAGTCTCAAAATTCTCCATAGGACAATGCTTAGGAAGAAGGCGCTATAGGGAAGGTGCATGAACCAATGGATGTGGAAGAAAATGGCTCCGCTCACAGAGAAAGGGAGCTAGAAATTCAGCATAGTGCTCCCCCATGACTGATAGATGTTTTTCAGGGACATTTTTTTTAAGTCAATTTATCAAGATTGTAATATGCAGTAATTTATGGAACTAATGTGTAGACAAAACTATACAACTCTATATATCTAGTATAGAAATATTCTCATATATAGAGTAGGACTCTAAGATGTTTTTTTATATTGGTGTATGCTTCTGCACAACCCTATTTGAAAAAATATAAATTATGGTTTTGTTATATAAAAAAGGAATTTTCATTATGAACACAGATATTCCCCCATTTTAATGCCACAATTCTCATAAACTTGATTGACTTGAAGAAACAACCAATAGGTTATTAAAAATAAGTAGAGAGCCTATATAAAAGTGTTCATTCAAATATATGAATGCTTATAAATGGGAATCCACGCACTCACATTTTTATCAGTGTCACAAATAGAGGAATTAACCTACCCACACTTACAAATCTATGAATAGTATGTAGTGAAGGTATTTAAAGAATTTGTTTATGGGAGTGTTTATGTAGCTCATGCTTCCTTCAAAAATCACAATGGAATAATATAGTGTGATATAATTGCATACAATTTTACTTATAGGAATATTCTCTTTTAGAATGATTTACGAGATGTAAATATTTTAGAAATCCAAGATGAACCTTTTAGATTTGACTCAACTTATACCATGAGAAATTGAAACATGTTTCTTAATCATCTTCTAATTTACCCAACAACCTATTTCCTCTATTAAGGCTATGGGGTACCTCTTTAAACCACAATTTTCACCCATAATTATTTCTCTGATACCTTTCCTCACTATTGTTATAGTCCGAAATGCCACCACTGTCCATTATTGGCCTTGGCTCATCCATATACACACTTTAAAATCACTTTTATTGAGTTTCCTTATTAAAAAATATTTTTTTCAAGGCGTACACGCCCTGATATACAATAAGCACGTGTACATACACTATTTGGTACATAGACATCCTGCGTAAACTCACAAAAGTTGCAAAAAATTAAGATTTTTCACTTCCCAACGGGGTTTACAGGCTATGTTGGGTTGCACAACCATTTTTACCTCCTGTAGCCCTTCTAAAAATTTAATAACCATCAATTTTCCATATAAAAAGGGCTCCAGGGGGGTCATTTGAACATATAGAATGAATAAGCAAGAAAAATCTGCCAAAATTTCTCCTTCTCTCTCTGAGCCTTTGCATCTAGTTCCGAGTATCCACCCTCAACAATCTCATTTTCCCATACTCTTTATGAAATCCATCAAACCCATTAGTTTTTCATGTTGATTGTGAGGAGTTTTTAGTGATTGTGGGATTAATGCACTTGGAGTCTTACTAGAGGAGCCCATGCGAGGTTTGTGGAGTAGTCTCAACGTCAAAGATTCTAGTTGTAATCTTCTTTATTTACTATCAATAAAAGATATCTTTCCTTTCCCAATATATGTGTCTATGTTCTTATGAATATGTTTGAATGTTTATGGCTTATTTCATGATAATTAGTACATTTTTACGTGAATAATGATTGCATACATGCTCTTATAGATTGTTCATTTTGGTGCTCATGTTGTAAGTTATCCATATGATCAGGAGTATCTTTAGTCCCATCGTGACTTTGTGTTCGAAGCCTCATTATCCTCCCTATTCATCATTTTCGACCTTTCCCATGGGACTCCCCTAGAGCATGGTTTGTCTTCTTTAAATCTCACTTAAATTGTGAAAGAGATATCTAGCGAGAGATTATTTATTATTTTTGTCCTCATTTAGATTACATACGAAAATGAGCCCTCCCAGAGTCTCCTCTAATATATTTTTAGACTCCCTAAAATTGAAAAGATTGTCGAGTGATCTAGTTTCCCTTCATGCTCGCCAAATTGAAACCTAAAGGAACATCTGTCAGGCGATAGTTTACCCCTTTTTCGGTCCGGATGGATAATTTACGAAAACGGTAAACCCTAGGAGCTATGGTTTGCTAGAAGAGTATTATCATGTATACATTTATCCCTTTTTCAGGCCTTAGGGACTAAATTTATGAAAAAGGGCCATTCTCCTTGGTTTTGGTTTATCTTTTTTTCATGCCTTGGAGATTATTTACAAAAACGGAAACCCCTGGAGTCTTCTTTAAGCCCTTTTCCGACTCCCTAAATAGGAAAATATCGTCAAGTGACCTTGTTTCTTTCACATTCATTAATTGGTATAGAAAGAACATCTATTTGGTATAAGTTTACCCCTTTTTCCGGCTAATAGATTAACTAGGGAAAAGGAATACCTCGGGGGATAACTCCCACCGGGAGAGTTTTCCCAGGTATTAGTTTATCCTTTTTTCAAGCATGCGGAACTTAACGTATGAAAAGGGAACCATTGTTCTCCTTTGTATAAGTTTAAACCTTTTCCGGACCTCAGATACTCAACTTACGAAAAAGGTGCACCCCAGGAGATCCATCTCACCGAGAGAGTATTTCCAAGTATTATTTTATCCTTTTTCGGGATTGGGGATCTAAATGTGCAAAAACTAACACTTTGGAGTATTCTTTTAGTGTTTTTCAAACTCTCTAAAAGTGAAAAAATATCGATCTTACCTTCTCTGGGCTTGTAAAAATTTACATTGAATTAGGACTCTCATTTTTATTTCTGTCAATATGTAATCGCATTGCATGTCTCACTCTTGTGTCTTTGGCCAAATGTTGGCTCCATATTGTTGTTTATAAAATTTTTGAACATTCCTTAGGCGCAGGTCTTGCAACAATTTTTCCTTTGCGATCTGATACCTTGACCCATGGAGGAATTTTCCCAAGTGTCATTATCTTGCACATGTCTCCTTGCATTGAGCATCAGTATGTTCCATGCGCATGGAACTTGTTTTCTTGCCTGTGACATTCATTCCTTCTTTGTAACGTAGTGTTTTTTTATATTTTTTAAAGGTTGTTAAATATATGAAAAAGAAAAAAAAAAATATTCCAAAAAGAGGGGAAAGGGAAGCATTGTCTTTTTTATTGGAAGCAATCTTGTCTCCCTTGGACAAAGCACAAACTTGAGTCTGTCATTCAGTTTTGGGATTTAGCATGACCTTAGGAAGTTGTTCTCGCTACATAGATTTGTGTCCTCCTCTATTTAATTACTCTTCCAAACATATGGAGAGTTTGTGATGCCTCTTGTGTCATAGAATTATGTCAATAACATGCTTCCTGAGTCATTTTATATGTCGTTCTTTTGTCCAAGGGAGTTTTTACAACCTGAGTCATCCATCCTACACTAAGTATCTTGAACTTCACACATCAGCCATCCCCAGAGTCATGTCAAGTCCATATTCAGAATCAATGAAGTTTCATGCCTGATGTTCAAGATCCTCCAATATTTTCTTCCTGATGACTTGTCAAAGACCTACAGGTAGTGAGTCTTACACTCTTATTATACTGCTACCTGAGTTTTGGATATTTTGAAGTTATTGCTCAAGTTTTGAAGCTATCCTCTCTAGCTACAAACATTCATACTTCCTGAAGATCAAATTTTATATGTTATTGTACTCTTATATCTTCAAATGATTATGAAATGTAGCTCCACTATGTATTTTTTAGGGCTACGATCCTTGTTGACATGGATCCACTATATGTATTTCATGTGGCCATGATTACTATATATATATGGCATGTATCTGTGATGTAATTGATTGGTAGCCATGATGAGTTAGTCCCGAGCATGGGTACCTGATCCGAATTATTTTCGAGAACGAAATAAAAGAAGATATATTACAATGAAATATACATAAATATTTTTAGAAACAGAGAAATACAGTAAGACATGATTTCTATTAATGAAATAAATGTACAAAGATTGTAAAAATACAGAGTGAAAGACTCACTAGAATGGTGGTAACTTATCTTTGAGAAGAGATGTGACAATGACTCTTATTCACAAGAAGATGATTGTTACAATGAGGCTCCAAAGGCCTTTTTAACATAAGTAAAATCCAAAACCCTAACCTCAGAATATGAAAATCCAAAAGGTTCATGGGCCCCAATGGGGGTAGTTGATATGTCAACTTCCTGGTGGCATAACGTTTGCATACAATCTTTGTTTGGGGCACTTGATGCACCATTGGAAAGGTCTAATTGAGAAGAACGATTTTTTGCTTGCCCAAGTCAATGCATAAAATAGTCACTTGTGCCCAAAATCCCCAAAAAATCATTTAGGGTCTCAAAATGACCCCAGAAGTTTGGAACCCGAAAAACTGCTGAAAAACTACCAAGATGAAAAACTATTTTTCGAGCTCGTGGAATAGGTGGGTGGCGACCTATATCCACCTAGATAAATTCTACCTCCTTAGGAAGCAATGGTATCCATTTCTTTGAGTTCCTGGGGGAGAGAGGAAAGTGTTTGCTGAATTCGAATCCTAGTGAGTTGCTTGCCTTGTTGGAGAAGTTGTGTTGCTTATCTTGTTGAAGGCTGTCACGAACCTGTGGCTGGAAGGGTTGGAAATTTTTAACCAGATTGGCTACATGAGATGACTATGTGTAGAAGGAATATTTGTGCCTTTTTTCAACCTTGTCTATCTACTTATGTTGGATAGAAGGTGCTTGGGTCGAGGTTGTAGTGGTTGCAATATCCTTCTATTCACCTTTTGAATAGATTGTGAAGAAGATGAATTCTGTAGTATGAGATACAACTTGCGGCATTGTTTAGGTGGGACAGTAGTTGGAACTACCTATGGTATCCTATAGATATGACCCCCCCGAGTAACAATGACACTACAAGGTCGAGACTCATAGATAGCATGGTGCTTACACATATATGGTTGGCCCAAGAGAACATCACATAAATCCAGTGGGGAAACATCACATAATACCTCATCCTTGAAGGGTTGGATCCCGTATGACAATCGACACTACTGGCTGACACAAATATATCGTCCCTGGTGAAGACACCCAATGTTGTATGTCTATGAGTGTGGTGTTGTCGACAATCCCAACTGTTTGAAGACCTCTTATGAGATGAGGTTCTTCTGGCTTCCGCTATCAACAATAAAATGTAGTAGAGTCCCCTTCACCCACATCTGTGAATGAAAACAACGCTCCCCCTCTTCAGGATTTGTTGGTTCTTTTGGTTGAATTGTTGCAATCATGACAATAGCAGTGGGGTTTGTGTCGATGATATATCTTTTACCATTATTTTCAGAATCAGATTCAAAATCAGGGTTCGACTCCTTGTCTTTGATCTCGACCACCAATGACTATTTTGAGTGACATTCATTGATGTTGTGCTGGGGGATTTTGTGGAAATCACACCATTTTCCAGTTTCCTTCTTCATCTTCCTGTGACCCTTCTTTTCTTGTGGCTTAGACTCATTTTGATGAAACTATTTGTTAGGGTCAT
The DNA here is from genome assembly GCA_010110895.2 of Picea sitchensis. Classification (NCBI taxonomy): domain Eukaryota; kingdom Viridiplantae; phylum Streptophyta; class Pinopsida; order Pinales; family Pinaceae; genus Picea; species Picea sitchensis. The sequence goes on along the minus strand of SNQJ01S0000826.1, from coordinate 99,575 downwards.
CTTTCTCATACTTTGGTTGTTGTATATTTGCAGTTATGAACTCCCATTTGTTCTGGTGCCTAAATTTCTACTCGATTGTAACAACATATCGATAGGTAGCACCGAGTGATGAGATATCTAGAAAATACCTTTTAGTTTGGATGTATCTATGTAGAGCCCCGCAGTATTTCAAAACCAAATTTCGCTCGAAGTCTTTGATACCCAGCTTGGTGCGCAAAGTATGGAAGATATTGGTGAACTCTGACATTGCTTGGCCCCTCTCTTTCCGCAGTGTGGTCCATCTCATGTAATGGTATTCATAGTTTCCAACAGGGTAATATTTTTCCTTGACCACATCCACAAAAAAAATCCCAAGTGGGCTCAACCCCATAAATTCCAGACTCCTCCATCGAAATTTTCTCCTAGTAATTTTCCCACCAATGTTTGACATGTGGGAGATCCTTAAGGAGTGAGAAGGTGATCTTTTCCCTGTCAGAAAAATGGTGAACTGATAAATAAACTTCTAGTAGATTTAACCATTTGTCTAAGGCATCCACATCTATCTGACCTTCAAATACAGGAATATCAAAATTAACATGTACCTTGAAAGGCGAGGTGCCTCCAAAGTGGCCTCTTGACGAAGACACGCCTGTTTTTATCGGTAAGCATTGAAGGACGTGGGGAAAATTCTCCATCATTTCATCCCTCTGTTGCGTGAGAGCTTGCTCAAACAACATATTAATAGAATATTCTACTCAATATTTTTTATTTTCTTCTGCCATGTAGGGTTTCTTGGGAATGCGAGAGAGATTTTCCTCAAGAGAGACAAGCTCGATACCCAACTTGCTATACTCGAACCTCGTTGGGGACATGCACTGAAAAATGATCAAGAGGATCCTGCTCTGATACCACTGATCAAGATTATTTTTTAGAATGAAATGAGACTAGAGATATTACAATGAAATACACATAAATATTTCCAGAAACAGAGAAATATAGTAATATATGATTTCTATTAATGAAATAAATGTACAGATATTGTAAAAATACAGAGTGAAAGACTCGCTAGAATGGTGGAAACTTATCTATGAGAAGAGATGTAACGTCTATTCTCATTCGAAAGAAGATGATTGTGACAATGAGGCTCCAAAGGCCTTTTTAAAATAAGTAAAATACCCTAACCCCAAAATCTGAAAATCCAAAAGGTTTGTGGACCCCGATGAGGGTAGTTGATATGTCAACTTCCCGTAGGCGTAACATTTGCATACGATCTCCATTTGGGGTGCTTGATACATCATTGGAAATGTCTAACTGAGAAGAACGTTTTTTTATTAGCCCAGGTAAGTTCCTTTGGCAATAACGTAGGCCTCAAATCCTTAAAAAACATCGTTTAGGGCCTCAAAATGACCTCGAAAGTTTGGAACCCGAAAAACTACCGAAAAACTACCAAGATGGAAAACTGTTTTTCGAGCCCGTGGAATAGGTGGGTGACCATTGATATCCATATGGATCAGTATGCCCACCTCAGATAGATTAATATTCTGGGATATGACACACTGATTAACACTCTCCTAGGATCACTTTACTCAGTGCTTTCCCTAAGAAATTATAATGCATTTTGGCCATCAATTTCTCTTCTAACCTCACACATTATGGGGCATCTGTTATAGTCCAAAATTCCACCACTATGCATTATTGACCATGGGTCATCCATACACACACTTGTAAATCACTTTTCTGAGCTTCCTTCTTAAAACAACTTTTCTGCAAGGTGTACGTGCCATGATATACAAGCAGCATGCATACATACACTAGCTGCTACATAGACAACCCACGTATACTCACAAAATTTGCAAAAAAAATAAATTCTTCCCTTCCCAACAGAGTTTACGGGCTATGCTGGGTTGCAAAACCATTTTTACCTCCTGTAGCCCTTCTAAAAACGAAATAACCATCAATTTTTCATATAAAAAGGGATCTAGGGGGGTCATTTGAACATATATAATGAAGAGGCAATAAAACATTGCCAAAATTTCTCTTTCTCTCTCTGAGACTTTGCATCTAGTTCTAAGTATACAACCTCAACAATCTCATTTTTCCATCCTCTTTATGCAATCCATCAAACCCCTTAGTTGTGCATGATGATTGTGAATACTTGCTAGTGTTTGTGGGATTAATTAACTTGGATTGTTACTGGAGGATCCCATGCGAGGTTTGTGGAGCGATGTCAACGTCAAAGATTCTGGTTGTAATCTTCTTTATTTACTATCAATAAAAGAGAGCTTTCCTTTCCCAATTTATGTGTCTATGTTATTATGAATATGCTTGAATTTTTATGGATTATTTCATGAGAATTAGTACATTTTTATGTGAATAATGATTGCATACATGCTCTTGTAGATTGTTCTCTGTGTTGTTTCAGGTTATATTTGGGAGGATACTTGCAACTTGGGTGTGGGCATCGGACAAAATGGGATGTACTATCAACGAAATGATACAAGGTTCCTTACTTCATCTTTTTCATGTTTCCTTTTTCTAAAAATAAATCATTAGGGTTTGTGAATTGGGTAAGAATAGGTCAGTTTTCGTCTTTTAAGGAGTCATTTCTTTTCCTAGCCACTAGACCCTAACTAGGGGGATTTTTCCCCAAAGAAACTATCTCGCTGCTAATTACTTAGTGCATGCATGGATAACAATGCAATCTTATACAATTATAATTAAATCATTCATAATTATAGGTGTAGTATTAGCATGGAAAAAGAACTGAATAAAATGGAAATTAACTTAGTTCATAATATAAATAACATTAGTTCATCATATTTATAAATAAATCATAAGCACTTATCTCTAGGAATTTAAACACCAACTAGACACAAGTGAATGATGTTTCAACCAACCATTTTCTATTGAATTTAATATCTCTGCAATAGAGGCAAACCCAAATATGAGGATATGAATCCAAAAGGGTGAAATCTCCTATGGTTGGCTCTATCTCTATTCACATAGATTAATTCCCAAAATTCATAGTCTAGAAACTCTTACAACTATATGATTCCACCAACCCTCTTTCCTCATCAATCTTCACAACCCAAAGAAATAGATCCCTTTATTTAACATGTATTCCCTTAGGCTATCCCACTTCCCTCTAGGGATATTGCATAGGTCATCTAGGAAATATCACTACCGAAGACTTTGTGGATTCTCAACTATAACTAATTTTTCCTCAAATGCAACCATTAACCATACACATAGTCATAATTCTTCATCGTTCAAGGAATCCATTTTCCATATTTTTATTATAGCCATCATACATCTTAATATCTCTAATCAAAACCTTCAAGAAGAATGTACATCAATCCCATTTGCATGCCCAAAATCATGGGATATAATTGCATGTCATTGATACACCACATGTCTTCATGGGAGTACATGTTTGTCTCTTTTTTAAAATAATCACAAGGTTGAGAACTTAGGTTAAAAAATCAAAGGAATAATGAAATCAAGGTCAATCATAGGATAGAAATAAAATGATTTTATTTTCCTCATCCCCATTCAAGCCCCTAAGCCCCATTTATTTCCCCTCTTATGGGGCCATATCCTGTCGTTCTTTTGTCCTTATCCTTCTGCAACCTATGATGCATATTTTTATTATCATTCAATGTATACATTCATATTACAACATTCATGTTTTATCCATCAATCATGTAAACATATACATTACTATTTTGGGGATCAAAAATGGGTTTTACATTCCCCTCCCCCTAGATGTTTCACTGTCCTCGATGCACATCAACATTAAGTATTATAAATTTTACATCAAAATATCAAAGAAAATGCAGGTATTCCTCTTGTGTTGTATCATCCATCTCCCACATTACTTCTTCAAGGTTGTAGTGTATCCATTGTAGATTTACCCACCCTATGGCTCTATTCCTGAGCACAATGACCTTCCTATCTAGTATACTGAGTGAATATGGAAGTCTCCTTCTGGTTCCGCATACACTTACATAATATTATCATGATTATAGGGATATTGCATTCTTTATCACCTTGTAATAACACCATCCTCGGTGTTCCTTTATGGATTACTCAAATCATGTGTTCATTATTTAGTGGATCCTCTAACAACCATAAATAAATAGAGTACTTTCATAGTCATTCTTATGTAGAAATTATTTTATTCATAGGAAATCACAACTCCACAATGTAAGCATGTATTCATAAATAAGTATGCAATCTTAGTTCAATACTTATCTGTATGGTTGAAACCCTTGGAAAAACCCACCTCTACGAACAATGGAAATTCCATCTTGGGTTTTGTTAGTCTCTACTTTTGTCTTGGTTTAAGTAAGAAACCCTTGTCCTAAACCCTCCTTACCCATCCCTCATTTTCTGTTTTCAGTTGTTTTCATTTTTTAGATTTTTGATATTTCATGGTTTGCATTAAAATTTGTGATGATTTATTTGAGTTTTGATTATGAAAAACATTGTTTAAACTAGAAGTGTCTCCTTTATGCCATTGGAATTTCAAATTTTAAGTTGTCAAATGCGCTATGAGAATAAACCTATTCCCATAGCACCAAATAATCATGCCATAACGTGCGCCTGCTATCCCGATTTAGTTATGATAACGATATCATGAGCTAAGAGTTCGTGTGTTCCCATGAGAATTTGGTAATCATCTCTAAATCCAACATGTTCAGAACATAATCGCTATACACACGCGCAGGGTTCATTTCAAAATCCCCTGTTATTTAATGATTATTATGTGATCGGTTCGAGTTGTTTTAAGTTCAACCCTGTAGGAAGAAATATAGGTATCCATTCAAAGCATCAGGCATATATCAACAATTGTAGGAAGGAAATTCAGAACCCGAGGGCGTTAGTTGCAGATTTGAGTTGAAATAGCGCCAAAGCAGAGCGGACAAGTGGCCAGAATCGAACCAGAAGGTGCCGAACTCCTTGAAGCCTACCCTCAAATGGCTCAAAGATTCAGAGATGCAGAGTGGTTTGAGTTCCTCACTACATTTCAAGGATATGATGAACGGGTTTCCATGGAATTTTCTTTAAATTTCGATGGTCATGAAGTTGAAATCGGAAAAATGTTGATGCTGGTGACAGAGAAAACTATAGACAAGGCTTGCAGGCTCGTGGTTGGAGGGGAAAGATGGTGGAAGAAGGAACACGTCGTCACTAAGTTTGTGAATCAATTCCTCTTTCCAGATAAGCATAATCTGGATTGGAGGAAGGGAATTCCTCGCAGCTGGGTCCGACCTGAATGGTACATTGCCCTGGTGGTGATTCACAGATGCATCACCTGCGAAGGGAGGTTTTCTTTGATCTACATCTATCATATTAGAATATTGATGCATCTAAACGGTGACTACCCTTTAAACCTTCCTTATTTCCTACTTAAAAGTTTGACAAAAATGTCCAAGAAGGTACAATCTATTTCCACTAATGCCAAGGGCAGTTTGTTCCATCAAGTCTTGATTAAAACCCTAGTCATGTCTGCCATGAATGAACTACAAAATCCCTAGAATTGGCTCACATAATCCTTAAAACTTGTTGTTCAATCAAATAAGTCGAAAAAGGGCAGAGGGAGGAAAACTATTAAACATAGTTGAGATGTTGTTGATGAAAACCCTGTAAAAGACGAATCTTTTGATATCAAGGTAACTAAAAATAGCAAGAGTAAAATACCTAGATGGGAGCCTGAACATGAGGTTCTTCCTGAGAAAGATGTCAAAGAAGAGACAGAGTCAGATGATGATCTCATTGCTCAAATTGCAGTCAAGACTGAAATGCCATCTACCAGCAAAAATAACGTTGCAGTCAAAGAAAAAAGGAAAAAGGGTGTGTGTGTATCACAAAAACCTTGGAGAAATTCAACCAGGGATACTAATAAGTATAGGATGAACTCAAAAGAAATGTTCAATCTTGCCATTAAAGAAGAAAACACCATAATCATAGATGATGATTTTGAGGAGGTTGAAACAAGCACTAGGAAAAAAGCAAAGAAGACTCATTTTCCCAAAAAATTTGTCAGCAAAGGAAAGGGAAAACTTACACCACCTACAGGCCCTATAACGAGAGCTTCAACTAGATTATCTAAGGCTAAAGAGATGGCTAAAGGAATCAGTGAATTCCATGAAGAAACATAGGACTACATGGAAGATTCAGATTACTTACCAGATGTACCTGGAGCTATGGATTCATCAAGTTCTGAAGAAGAACATAACTCATAATTGATTTCAAAATATTAGGTTAAAGCCAAAGAACCCAGTGTTACTTTAAATCTGAATGAAACTGCACCCTCTGAAGATTGTTCAGGATTCAGGGTCGAGATAAGAACTGATAAGGAAAAGATTAAAGAATTTCAGAAAACCATAAAATAGTTAAAGAAGAAAAAGATGCAGGTAGAACAGTGGAATGCTCGCCAGCAGGAAAGAATTCAAAGTCTTAAAAAGAAGAAGAAGGAGCAAAGGGCGCTGCTTAAGGAACTCAGGGAAATCAATTTTAGACTTTACTGGCACAATGTTGTGTTAACCACAAATCTCAAGCAGAAAAATGCCAAAGCCTCTGCTGCGATTTTATCTTAAAAGGTAGCATGAAGATTGGTTACAATTTTGTTTAAAGGTGCTCCAGGAGATATGGCAAATAATACTCGTTTTGATCAAGGAAATCATAAGATTTCGATCTGCTTTATAGAGTCAAACAGAATCTCTATTTTGTAGAGTATTACTGGCAATGTTCGTTATATCAAGCTATTGAGATATGGACTATTTTGGAAATAGTAACTATTTTTTGAGTGACATAATTTAGGATCTGGATACTCTTTGATTCTAGTCATTTAAAGTTGTCCTAGATAATAGGATCTGGTAGTTTCATAGCTG
>SNQJ01S0000826.1:63729-92650 GCA_010110895.2 Picea sitchensis | reverse complement strand
GTAGCATGAAGATTGGTTACAATTTTGTTTAAAGGTGCTCCAGGAGATATGGCAAATAATACTCGTTTTGATCAAGGAAATCATAAGATTTCGATCTGCTTTATAGAGTCAAACAGAATCTCTATTTTGTAGAGTATTACTGGAAATGTTCGTTATATCAAGCTATTGAGATATGGACTATTTTGGAAATAGTAGCTATTTTTTGAGTGACATAATTTAGGATCTGGATACTCTTTGATTCTAGTCATTTAAAGTTGTCCTAGATAATAGGATCTGGTAGTTTCATAGCTGTTTTAAATAGACAAAAGACATACCTTATGGGGGTCAAAAATTTGGAGATCTATAGAGACTTTTTGTGGAGATTATTGTAAAGGCATGTATGTTCATTTGACACTTAATAGCAAAGGCATATGGATGGTTAGATCTTCTCTTTTCTACTCTGTTATTTCATTTTTCATGCTTGAATTTATTATTCAAATTGCAATGCTTTTGGTTCTTGAATGTTAATTTATACAGTGAAGATTTTGTTGTAGAGATAATTTTCAAGTAATGATTTCAAGTTGATACCCCTGTTTCTTTATTATATATTGAAACTAAACTTTTTGAAATTGACAAATTGAAGATTTCACTTTCTTTTTCTTGAATTGGTTTACTCCATCTATGTATCTACCTATTATTCAGCCAATGGTATATGCAATGTTTTAATCTTGATTTTCATGCCATGATGTAAGCTTGACCCAGTTTTCAACCATTATACCAAAACCAAATCATAAAACCCTCAAAAATACTTTGCAATAAAATCAATGATGCCCTAGCTTGCCCTTACCAGTCGAGTACAACTTTAGGGACTAATAGGTTCTACCCTAGCCTCATGTGAAATTTTCTCTTGACTTTCCTTAGTGGCCTAGCCTGGCATGTCTATCACTTCTTCTATAGTAACTCATCCATGTTCTCCTAATTCAATGGTTGTAGTAGCTTTGAGCGATGCTTCTCTCCATGGATTTTATTTTAGTATGGTGGTGGCTCCTCTAGTGTCATTCACATCCTATTTACCTAGTGACTCTTGTGCTTGGGTGAACTCCATCGATGGGAAATCCATGGGAGACAACATTCCTCTTCCCTTCAATGGTAATCCAAATAAGGCCTCTTTTAGAGATATTGTGAATAATTGTCATAATCCTCTGTTGGTTCAAGAGGCTCTATCTATCAATATTCCATTAGGGGATATGTTCTCTCTCAGGAAGCCTTTTACAGCATGAATTCTCTTGTATGTAGTTACAATGGCCTTTGGTGTTTCCTAGTTGATCTTCATATATAAGTCTTAGATTTATGTAAATTTGAGTTAAAATAAGAATCTTCTATTCACCCTTGTGCAAAGGGGTTTTTCATTGTGGTGTTTAATATTGTAGAAGACATGGATTTGATATTAAAATAAGGTCCCTAGTTTTGGGGAAAATATGGCTTATGCATGTAACCTCAGAACCCATCCTTCAATCCATTGATATATACTTCACCCTCAATTCTCATATGGGTTAAACTTCCCAAACTACTTGTGTACCTTTGGGGTTTACCCTCTCTCTAATCCATTTTCAATTCCTTTGGTGAATTCTACTACAGAAGTGAGGAAACAAAGAATCAAAGTATCACTACATATGCTCGAATATGTGTGGAAATGGACTTTAACAAAAGGTTTATGGTAGAAATAAAATTGATAGGTGAAAAATTATCCTAGTCACATAAGTTGGATTATGAAATTATATTTCTTTGTAGAGTTTTTTTTTAAATAGGAAATTTGTAACTCATTGTTCAAAAGGGCAAAGACAAGACATGAAGCACCACAAAAATTCAATCTTGTGGTTTGACACCAAGGTAGATGTAATACCCTGGTTTTCAACCTCGTATTAAATATTCTATTTTGTTAAGTTATGGAAGGCCAGAGTTCCTAAAAAATTATTAAGAGGCCAGTGTACCTAGGAAATGTAATGTTTTGATCATTATTAAAATAAAACACATCGTTGGCTTCTAGAAGGACAAGGACAAGAGTTATAGGGGGATATGATTCCACAATAGAGGGGGCTTGATAGGCTAAGTATTTATTTTATATTTTATTTACCCATTTTGTTTAAGGGAGAATAAAAATTATGTGAGCTTCTTGGGAGGAAGGCCAAGTGGGTCATGGATTCCAAGAACTACATAAACCCATATTTTGTCTAGTGTGGGGGTTTTTGGGGGGGATTGGTTTCTTCTTCTTCTCTCATAATTCACTCACTCAATTTATTTATTTTCACATCTTTCATTCTTTCACCCAATCGTCTTTCCTCATTCTTGTCTTGGCTTGGGAAAGGAAAACAAACTATTGAAGATAAGTCATGGTATTGTTGGTTGTAGATACTGTTGGTGTATTCCAGCCATCAATCAAGACCTACATGTTTGATATGCTTTGGTATGTTCTCAATTTTTCTCACAACTGCAATTCCTGAGAGTCCTTGCATGGAGATTCTAGACCAGCTACACTGGAGCCCTGGAAGGAGATGGACAACCTGAGGGACTACATGGAAGAGAAGGGGGTCCATTCTCTTGGGTTGTGTAGGCTGGGTAGAAGAGAAATGGTGTACTTTGGATTGTTGTGGGTACTGAGAAGCCTATGAGAGATTGAGTGCTGACTAGTTTGGGAAGTCGAGTGACACTCTGGAACCGTCCTTGTGAATTCATAGCCCTAGCTTGGGGGTGACATTATTGTTGAGACTTGGAACAATAGTGTCTACGGTTGGGTGGAACGTCCTTGGTCTGTAGCCAGTTGGTGATTCATTTTATGAAAGATAAGTGATCTCTGTTACGGTTTTATTTACCCGTGTATCTTTATTTATGTTGTGTATTTAGTTTTTTATGAATTTCTATCCATAGTATGCATGCTTGTCAGTTATTGTTGTGTGCGACATATGGTTCATCTCTTCCATGTTATAGTGGAATCTTTATTTCAGCATGTGGTTTTTATGTCTCTTAATTAACTGAGAAGTCCTTGATTTTGAGATAAGTTCAGAGATATGATTCTTGGGATTGTAGTGTGCCCTGCCTGTTGGTGGTTGGGTGTGTTGTAGCCTATTTAAATAATGTAGCCCAGCCTGTGGGTGGTTGGGTACGTTACAATGTGGTATCAGAGCTAAAGTTTCCAACACTGACCCTAGATGGGGCGAGCAAGTTGAATTATGCTGGTTGTGGAGCCTGATTGTCTTCCTGATTAAGATGTATTTGTTTTCAGTTGTGTTTATACCCCATGAAGACTTTACACCTCAGAAGAATGTACAATCCTCCATGAGGGGGAGTGTAGAGGGGGGTTACCCCCTCTATGGGGTTCGGGGAAAAGCGGGCCCTTGGTAAGGGTTCGGGGGCGAAGCTCCCGAAGGAAAAATTGCCTTGTAAATGTATATTGTAATTTCATTGTAAATCAGGACTGTTCATTATAAGTTCGCAGATCTGATGGTAGAAGTTGTGTTAGGCTTTTTTTTCCCTAGAAGGAAACCCTCTTTTATGAGGGAAATGTATTGCGGCTATGAATCATTGTGAATATTGTATTATGAGAGAGGAGACTGTGAGAGAAATAAGAGGAAGTTACATTGGGTGTGTTGTAGGTTGTATCCCTTCATTTGTTGGATAATAATAAAGGAAGGACCTAGAAATTTCTCTGGTGGAAGTAGCCCACACTGGGTGAACCACGTATATATGTGTCTCTATTGTATTGTGTATCTTCTGTGTTTTATTTCCGCATTTGTTTTATTTTATTGCTCCGCAATCTTATTTTTATAACAACTGGTATCAGAGAAAATGGTAACTCACAGGAAAAGAGGGTTCATGATTTGAGTGGGAGAAATGGTGGAAGATGGAAAGTTTAGGGTTGATAAATGTAATGGCCAAAACTACACGTTATGTAATATGCAGATGGAAGATTATTTATATCAAAAGGATCTATTCCTACCATTGGGTGGAATAGAAAATAAGTCGACGACCATGAAGGACAGAGAATGGGAGGTTCTTTACAGAAAGGAACTAGGAACGATACGACTGAGCCTGGCAGTGTCAATGGATTTTAATATTTCGAAAGAAAAGAAAATGAAGGATCTGATGGACGCATTGTCTAAACTTTATGAAAAACCCTCGACGTCCAATAAGGTATTTCTAATGAAGATATTATTTAATATGTAGATGTCAGAAGGTGGGTCTATTGCGGATCATTTAAATGAATTTAATATGGTTACTAATCAACTAAGTTCTATAAAAGTGGACTTTGATGATGAGGTCAGGGATCTTCTAATATTATGCTCATTGTCATAAATATGGAACAAATTGATCATTGTTGTAATTAACTCTGTATTTGGTTCAAACACTTTAAAATTTGATGATGTTGTTGGTGTTATCCTTAGTGAGGAAATGCGATGGAAAAGCACAGGTGAGACATCAGGTAATGCATTAAACATGGAGAATAGGGGAAGACAAAAGGATAGAGGAAAGGGCTCAGGGAACCACGGGAATTCTAGGAAGGGTAGATCCAAATCCATATTTGGAAAGATAGAGAGCTGGAATTGTGGGAAGAAAGGACATCTAAAGAAAGACTGTAGAGCTCCAAAGAAACAAAAAGATGGACAACAGGAGAAAAATTAGGAAGCAAATGTAACAAGTGATGTGTTACAAGATGATTTGATTCTTTCTGTAGATAATATTTCTGAGTCTTGGGTAGTAGATTCAAGGGCTTCATTTCATGCCACACCCCATAGGAAACATTTTCTAGATTATGTTCAAGGTAATTTTGGACAGGTTCATTTGGGTGATGATGCACCATGAAAAATTGTTGGAATGGGAAAGGTAAAAATAAAGAAAAGGAATGGAAACCAATGGTCGTTGAAAGAGGTAAGACATGTTCCATATATAAGGAAAAATATAATTTCAACAGAGCAATTGGAAAGTGAAGTTTGTATATCCATATTTACAGATAAGGTGTGGAAGGTCACCAAAGGATCACTGGTGATAGCAAAAGGAGAGAAGGTAGGTACAATGTATTTATATACTGATAATATTGAATCTTCTATATCTTTAGCTTCTATAGGAGTGGATACAACACTGTGGCATAATAGGCTTGGACACATGAGTGAGAAGGGTATGCATATACTGCACAATAGATTTTTTTTTTCCATATCTTAAAAAGATTGATTTGGATTTCTGTGAGCATTGTGTTTATGGAAAACAGAAGAGAGTCGGATTTCTCAGAGTCATAAAAGAAAATAAGAGTGAATGGTTAGAGCTTCTGCATACATATGTATGGGGAACAACTCAGGTATCATCTCTTGGTGGATCTCATTATTATGTTACTTTTATTGATGATGCAACTAGAAAAACTTGGGTTTATTGCATTTGCCAAAAATCCGGGTTTTGATACTTTTAAGAAATGGACAACTTTGGTAGAGAATGAGATAGGAAAAAGGTTGAAGTGTCTTAGATCAGACAATGGATTTGAATATTGCAAGATGAATTTTGATGATTATTGTTCATAGCATGGAATTCGTAGAGAGAAGACAGTTCCAGGAACACCACAAGAAAATGTTTTCCTAAAGGATGATCAGGACAATCATGGAGCATGCAAGGAGTATGAGATTGCACATTGTTTTCCCCTTACAGTTCTAGGCAGATATTGTAGATACTGTTGTTTACTTAATAAACAAAGGACCTTCAATATATTTGGATGGTAGAATTCCAGAGGAGGCATGGACAGGTAAAAAGGAAAACTATTATTTTTTGAAGACTTTCGATTGTGAATCATTTGTCCATATTGATAAAGAAAATAGAACAAAATTTGAGGAAAAATCCAAGAAGTGTACCTTTATTGGATATAGTGTTAATGATTTTGGTTATCGCTTATGGGATTATGAAAATAATAAAATCATTAGGAGTAGAGATGTCATATTCAATGAGAAGGTCATGTACAAAGATCAGTTGCAGGTAAAGAAATAGGAAAAAGAAAAACCAGAATACGCAGTTCTTGATGAGATCACTGAAAAAGAAACTCCAAAGGTACCAGAAAATCAAAATGTACAACAGGATCAGGAGGTACCTCAAACTCCTGCAAGTATTGTTATATGATCTACCAGGTTAAGTAGCCCCCCTGAATGATACTCTCCTTCATTGTATTATTGATTGTTGACTAATTCCAGTGAACTAGAATGTTACGAAGATGCAATACAGGAAGACACCAAAAATAAGTGGGAGCGAGGCATGAAAGATAAAATGGATTCCTTGGTAAATAACCAAACTCTGGACTTAGTTCAGTTTCCTGCAAGAAAAAAAAACCATTGAAGAATAAATGGGTTTACAAGTTGAAGGAAGAAGATGGAGGAAAAAAGTGGTACAAGGCTAGACTTGTTGTAAAGGAATTTGCACAAAATAAAGGTATAGATCTTGATGAAATATTTTCTCTTGTTGTTAAAATGAATTCAATTAGGACTATTTTAATTCTTTTGGTAGTAGAAGATTTGAATATTGAATAGTTAGATGTAAAAAACAACTTTTCTCCATGGGTATTTGGAGGAAAATATTTATATACAACAACCATAGGGGTATGAGGTCAAAGGGAAGGAGAATTTGGTATGTAGGTTAAAGAAGAGCTTGTATTGCCTAAAGAAAGCTCCAAGGTAGTTGTATTTGAAGTTTGACAGGTTTATGACAGAACAGGGTTATAGTAGATGTCATTTTGATCACTGTGTTTATTTTAAAAAGCTAGAAAATGGAAGCTATATTATCTTGCTATTGTATGTAGATGACATTCTTGTTGCAGGGTCTAATATGCATGATATAAATGTTCTCAATAATAAATTATCTAATTCATTTTCGATGAAGGATTTGGGTGCTGCAAAGAAAATCCTTGGTATGAGAATCACAAGAGACAAGAAAAATTGAAAATTGACATTGTTTCAGGGTGAGTACATAGAGAAGGTGTTGGAGAGGTTTAGAATGTAGAATGAAAAACCAGTTAGTACACCTTTGGCAAGACATTTAAAATTAACTAAGGAAATGTGTCCAAAGACACATGAGGAGATATAATACATGTCTAGGGTCCCTTATTCATCAACAGTTTGCAACTTGATGTATGCGATGGTTTGCATAAGACTAGATATTGCACATGCAGTGGGAGTTGTGAGCAGGTATATGAACAATCCAGCTAAAGAACATTGGGAGGAAGTAAAGTGGAGTCTTAGGTATTTGAGAGGTACTGCTAATCATGAATTATGTTTTGGAGGTTCAGACACTATTCTACAGGGATATGTTGATTTAGATATGGAAGGTGATAAAGACAGCAAGAGGAGCACCATAGGGTATGTTTTTACTGTAGGTGTAACAATAGTAAGTTGGATTTCAAAACTGCAAAAGGTTGTTTCACTTTCAACAATAGAGGCAGAGTATGTTGTTGCTACAAAGGCTAGTAAAGAAGTGATTTGGTTACATAGGTTTATGGAGGAATTGGGAAAGAAGTAGGAGAATAACAAGTTGTATTGTGACAGCGAAAGTGCCATTCATCTTGAAAAGAACTCAACATTCCATTCGAAGACTAAGCATATACAGATCAGGTACCATTTCATACGATCCATCTTGCAAGATGGATATTTGAATTTGGAAAATATACACGCTAGCCAGAATCCTGCAGACATGTTAACTAAGGGAGTAACCAGGGAGAAAATGAGTTTCTTCTTAGTTTCAATTGGTCTTCAAGCATGAATATGAAGATGATAAATTTTCCAAGTCGAAGAAAGTTCATAGTCCAACAGATACAACAACGGTGGAGTTGTTGATATCAGTCTCCAAGTGGAAGATTATTGGTTGTGGAGCCTGATTATCTTCCTGATTCAGAGGTCTTTTTTTTTAGCCGTGTTTATACCCCATGAACACTTTACACATCAAAAGAATGTACACTCCTCCATGTGGGGGAGTGGAGAGGAGGGTTACTCCCTCTGCGGGGTTCGAGGGGAAGTGGGGGTTCGAGGGTGAAGCCCCCAGAGGAAAAATTGCCTTGTAAATGTATATTGTAATTTCATTGTAAATCTGGACCGTTCATTATAAGGTCGCATATCTGACGATATAAGTTATGTTAGGGTTTTTTTCCCTAGAAGGAAACCCTCTTTTATGAGGGAAATGTATTGCAGCTATGCATCATTGTGAATATTGTATTATGAGAGAGGAGGTTGTGAGAGAAATAAGAGGAAGTTACAGAGGGCGTGTTGTAGGCTGTATCCATTCATTTGTTGGATATTAATAAAGGAAGGACCTGACAATTTCTCTAGTGGACGTAGCCCACACTGGGTGAACCACGTATATCTGTGTCTCTATTGTATTGTGTATCTTCTATGTTTTATTTCCGCATTTGTTTTATTTTATTTCTCTGCGATCCTATTTTTCTAACAAATTAATTTCACCTGCGTAGAATTGGGAAAAAACCCAAATTTCTGTTGTTAAATTCTTGGAAAATTAGAGGAAATTGGCCAAAGTGGTGAAATGTTCATAATTTAATATTTGTTCATGCAAATTTTGACCTAGGATTTATCAAATTTGAAGCGCAAGGAGTGTGCACGTGACTTCTTTAAGTTCCCAAAGGAAGATAAATCTCTTTGTAAGAAGGAGAATGGAAAATATCTATGTGGGAGAGATCTGAAAATTCACAGTCGTTAGATCTTGAGAAGGATCATGAATGTTAAGCCCTCAAGTCCTTCAAACTTCGTAGCTTTTGTAGTTTTTAATTCTTTGATGAAAAGGAGGTAAAATCCAGGAAGCTTTAAATTCCTAGAGTGAATCTACGTCGTAGATCACTAGGATGAGTACCTGACCATTGGATTAGTCGTGGAACAAATTTGAGTCATAGATATCGCGGGTTTGATGGTTCGACACTGAGAGTTTTTAGTCCTTGTTTTTCTAGGTGGAGGTTTCCCCAAAGCTCCGAAGTATAGAGCCAATCTGGACCATTCGTGGTTGGGGACACTTGTCCGCAAAATAGCAAGTATTTGGAAATTTGGGGTTCGAGATTTTTTTAGAGTGTTGTGGGAGAAACCTATGAAGCCCTAAAGCTCCCAATGATGTACATTCAAGAATTCACCAGTTCGATGTTTAGGTGTTTTGAAGTATGATGAGGGAGAAACCCCCAAATGTCGAAGCCATGAAGCGAGGAAGGCCATAGATATAAATATCCACGTGGACCTATCTCTACCATTGGATAAAGGATATTAGAGCATCAGACAGAGGGAGTTCGGATCTTTGGAGCTCTAAGAAATTATATTGGTAGGAGAAGTAGGAGATTCCTAGAGACTTTCAGTCGAAGTGACGTGGCATGTTGACGTCACCTAGGGTGATGTGGACCCATATTATGCATGCCACATGTAATCCTGATTCATGCTTTTCACAGACCTTATGTGCCAAATTACACTTGACACGTCTCACATGTAGATTGGGTCACATGTCATATTCATATTTTGTCACATGTCACCCCATGGTGCATAGTTGCTTGACCTAATGGCTAATGGGACCCTGGGAGTTTGGGATTTTAGGACGTTGGATAATAAAACAAATAAGTAAAATGGGATTAAGGCTCAAACCAATCATCCATTTCTCCATGTTATAATGTTTTAATCATAGGAAATTAAATGAGTGGGACCCTCTCTGGGAGCTTCGACGTTTGGGGAAATTGGAGTGCATTGTTGTAATAACCTCCAAAGCATGAAGTTCCGGAGTTCCAGAGTTATAGAACTCTAGATAGTGCTTCTCTGAAAGTTCGCCAGTTCTGCTTTCAGGGGAATTGACCTGCGTTGTTGTAAGAACCTTATGCTCAAATTTATGAAGCTACGAATAACACCTTGTGGCTAAGCACCTGGTCCTAGCCCTCGGTCTTATGAGGATTCTAACGAAGTAAAGGGGCTAACACCTAAAATGTTGATTCTAAGGTAAAAAATATCTTAGAGAAAAATGCACGCGGTTCTTGTTTTGTACAGACCTACACCTAAAGAAGTAAAAAGGACCCGTGTACATTGTGAGAGGATCCAACAAGGGTCCAATATCTAATTTGGATCTGAAGAAGAAGACCAATTGTACAAATATTACCTCACAAGAAGGACAATTTTCAAATATCCATAACTTTCTGCTCAAGACTCAAAATGGAGCATGGAAGAAGGCCTTGGAAAGGTCTTGAAAAATAGAATATATCTACTCAACCAAAAAATTGATTTGCATAGTCAATTTTTAAGGAAAATCAGAAGAAATAATTTTGATGCATTATGGAACCGAAATTGAGCATAATTTCCTGAATTTGTTAAATCAATCAGCCTAACAAATTATGTGGTTGCATGCACATTTTGTAGAATTAAGGATTTTAAACATATCAATTCATAATGCATATTTAAGAAATGGAAGAAGGAGAGGGAGCTTCCAGCCATGATAAAGAGGTGAAAGGTCAGAATATCAGAGTTGGTAATGCAGAGATAGAATCCAACATACACAAGGCCAACAGGGAGCAAGAAACATTGATAGAAACTGTGAGAATCATGAAAATAAAATAGTAGAGATACAAAGCAGACAATGAAAGGATGATGAGAGAAAAAAATCAGATAAATTCTCAAGTGATGTAAATCTTAAACCAGTTGCAGAGGAAAACAAAGAATGGATCGAAGCAAGAAGAAGAAGGAAGGTATCATGAAAAAAGATATAACCACATGAAATATGGTTATTCAATAAGTACTAGAAGAACTCATAGAAGCCACTCACCTCCTTACCTAGAAATAAAGTCTTATGCATAAGAAGACTCCATAAGTAGTCCAAAGATGTCTCTTGTTAGGCACCAAAGAAGAAGTCACGAAGTGGACAGTTTGCAAGGAGAGATGAGGAAGTTTAAGCCACCATACTTTTATGGTGAAAGGGAAAGGGAAGATGATGTCGGGGCATGGTTTCTTGGACTCAGGAAATATTTTCAATTTCACAACTACTCATCAAAACTGGAAGCCAAAATTTCCACCTACCATTTACATGGGAAAGTTGCAATGTGGTGGGACCAAATGAAGCAAGTTGAGCATATTAATGAGAATAGGATCACTTGGAAGGAATTCAAGAAGTATTTTCATAAGGAGTACCTCTCAGAGAAATTCTATGAAAATAAAATGTAGGAGTTATTTGAACTTAGGATGGGAAGCACAACCATGGAAGAGTATGAAAATAAGTTCTTGGGGTTGTTAAAGTATGTGGGGTTTATAAAATATGAGAAGGTGAAAGTACATAGGTTCTTGAGTGGAATTCCATCCTTTTATAAAGATAAGATTCAATATGATGAACCCATGAATTTGAATGAGACCATTGGGAAGGCTAAGTACCTGTATGATTAAGGAAAGGGAAGAGAATCTTTGTAGAAAAATTGGAAGGATAAGAAGAAGGAGAATTCTGATCAGAGGAGGAAGGGATTCAAACCTTTTTTCAACAGAAATATCCCTAATAAAAATCATCAAGACCATTATTCTAAGGATGAATCGAAGAGAGAAGACTCATTGGGAAAAAGGGGAAGACCACCAATCCAATGTTGGGGATGCAAGGAAGATCAACTATACAAGGATTTCCCTCATAGAAAGGAAAAAGGGAAGACCGTGCACAACATCTAAGAGGCTACAACAGTAGAAGACATGGGAAGGATTTATGCAGACTTAGATGAACAAAAAGAAGCGTACCAATCCAACATGATCTAGGTAGAAGGTAATATCATAAATCGACATGTTGCTATTTTAATTGATTCGGGAGCAAGTCATTGTTACATTGATCCTAAAATAGTGGATATATTACATTTGGAGAAAAGTAATCTTGGAAAATCAAGTTTGGTTTAGCTAGCCACTGGAACCAAAAGGAGAATAGATGATATGGTTAGAGGTTGTTCCATGAGTCTTAATGGTGTGAATACTAGTGTTGATCTAAATATAATACCATTAGGTTCTTATGATATTGTAATTGAAATGGATTGGTTGGACACACATAATGTTTTCCTAGATTGTCATAACACGAAAATTTACACGTCTTGATGAAGAAGGAAAATAGAACACTATGAAAGGAGTTCCAATACCCATCTCTATAAGGGAGATTTCAACCTTATATCTAAAGAGATGTTTCAGAAAAGGATGTCAATTGTATGTGGCCCATGTGGAGGAGCCAAAAAAGACAAAAGGGTCAAGCCTTGAATATTTCTCGGTATTACAAGAATTTGAAGATGTATTCCAAGAAATACCAGGGTTTCCACCAAAGAGTGAGATACATTTCTCTATTGATTTATTGCCAGGAGTTGCATCGGTATCAAAAACACCTTATATAATGAGTACACCAGAATTAAAAGAATTACAAATGTAGTTGGAAGAATTGTTGAAGAAAGGATACATATGTCCAAGTGTTTCACCTTGGGGTGTTATAGAAAGATTTGCCTCACCATTACTATCTTGCATAGAGGGCCTTTTTCCATTTCCCTATGCAGACTTGTCATCCCTTATTGATGAATCCAGAGCTAAAAATACATATTTTTCCACATATATGTGTCCTATCTACTATACAACATGCGTATACACAAACTTCTCCACTACAGCCCGTGGACATCGGGATTTGTGCCAGAAAATACAAAAATGAAGTTGGTTTTCCATGTCATGACAGGAGATCTCTAATCCTTCGCCTTCCATATACTGGAAACATTCTGAATTGACCCTTCAGTTGCATTTTGAAGGATATAAAAACACAATTACGAGCTATGAAAAGAGGAGAAAGAATTCAACTTTAAGAGCAAAGTTACTTTGGAGAAATTACTTCATATTGAGTCTGCATCCCTTTGTCCCTCAAGTCTGAACACAATGTTCAACCCCAAAGATATTTCCCTATTGTTGAGAGAACCTCATTGTCTCTTTTATATGATCTTGACTTTGGTGGAGGATTGAAGGTGGAGGCCCAGTTGGAAAGTGTTATAACCCTATAATTTATAAGATCAACTGGTGACTGAAATGTTATCACTTTAGTGTTTTGTTTGTCAAATGATTTTTCCATTCTGTAAATAAATTGAGAAAAAGAAAAAGAAAAGAAAGAAAAAGAAAAAGAAAGAAAAGAAAGAAGAAGAAAAAAGAAAGAAAAGAAAGAAAAAGAATAAAAGAGGGCATAAAAGAAATTTAAATAGAGCCCCATGCAATAACAATAACTTGGTCCATACAGTTTAATCATGGCCAAGTCCTTTTAAATTGATGTCGATAGGAGTAGTGAATAAGCTTGGCTAAAATGTTTAATCTTAGCCAAGCAAATTAGGTTAGCTAGTGAATAAATTTGACCAAACTACCTAATCTTGGTCAAATAACCCTAGGATAGAGTAATTTATTAGTCCAACAGTTTAATCTGGGCTAAATTGTTGTAGGAAAATCTCCCTGCGGGCAGGTAGATTGCCTCAAAGAGCTTGACCCTAACTCTAAGACAGAAAATGCTTAACGTGGACACTGACTTCCTTTCAAATCTGTACAAACTAACACATGAGAAGGAAGGAAAACATAAGTACCTCTTTATTGACGTTTGTCCCTGCACGCTCCGAGTTGAGCTCCGATCCTTTTCTCCTCGTTGAGTCCTATAGACAAACAAGATACGACCACTTCCTACTCTATTGATATTAGCTTGAAAACAGATCTATCTATCAATGATAAGTTCATGTAACATCAGACACAAACCATAAAGAAATAGGCCAAGCATGTCATATTAATGAGAATAACGACAACAATACTTACAATCGTAGATGCGAATGCGACAACTTCGTCAAGTCCCCTTCGTCTAACCCTTGCTTGAAAGATCCACAACCTGGATAACAACAACTTCACTGATCACTCTCCTTTGGCTAACTGTGTGTTTCCTATGAGATCATAGGTTTCATGCTAGCAATGCTTTCCCCTTTTCACCATCATAGAGCTTGCTTATATAGGTTAAGAGGAGCTTAACCTCTTGAGTTATCTTTAGAACAAGTTGAGGAACCTCCTCCTTAGATCAGGGATCTCCTGATGGAACCAAGAATTCGAATGCAACTGACTTTTAAACTTGAAAGATCCTCCCCTTATTCTCCTCAACGGGCCAACTACTACCTCAGATTAGGAAACTCTCCCTCAAAAGGGGCATCAGAGCATTGTAGCGCTCCTTAGGAAGCTTGAGGGAAGCGCCAACACTCCAAATGTGGATAGCGCTCCTTCAGAGGGGCAGGTGAGCGTTATAACACTCCCTGAGGCCTTATAGGGGAGCACCAACACTCCCTAGACTGATGTAGAGGAGCGCTCACCCTCAAAACCTTTGTTTAAGAGCTCTTCTCAGGTGTTAAGAGTTCCTTGACTTCAGTTAATCAATTCTTCTTCTCCAAATCAAGTTGATGAGATGTTTTAAGTGCCTCCTTAGTGTCGTCGGTATGGTAGTATGCTTGAACAACGTTTGCGACACTTGTGAAAAAGTTTCGACACTTGAGAAAGTTGTAAGGAAGATGCGACACTTACGACGATTGAGAGGAACATGCGACACTTGTCCAGTTGAGTAATTTTGACGTGTAACAGAATGCCCCCCAAAGTATGAAGTTAGAAGATTCGAAGTGATAACTAAAATGCTTTGTAGACGTTCAATCAAGGGTATAGACTCGGAGAACTTGACGGAAGCTGCACACAAACATCCAACAAATATCATGACATATTTCAAAACCCAAGGCAGGCATACCTATGCTTGGGTGGTCAAGACTTGCGAGATATGGCCGCCATAAAATACACTGCGGATCCATAATTGTATTGATAAAAGGGTATATCCACCGAATATACAATGTGGATCTATACTTTGATGACTCAGACTGGTCGTAGCCATGAAGAATACACAGTGGATCTATGAGATGACAAGACATAGCCACGACCAATACAAAGTGGATCTATGTGATAGTGTATGTGTTCTTTGTCCAATAGAAACTCCTTCATAGCCTGGGCAAAGCATATATCAAAGTGGTTACTCAACTTAGGGTCTTCTTACCAATCCCAACGTGGTATGATTCTAACCATGTGAATAGATGTCTTGATGTCGAACATGGCAGAAACCACTTGATTACCGGTCAATGGTGTGAACCGTTAACAAGTGCGAGGGAAATCACCATTAATGTCAATGATTCCCAAGGTACCCTAGTACATTCCAACGAATGTGAATAGATGAGCTGAGGTTGAACACCCATGGAATCATTCGATCAGGGGTCAATGATGTAAACCTACTGTCGAATGTGAGGAGGCCTACCATTGAGGCATGCAGGTCCCAAAGTACTAACTGGTTTCTAAGTCTAATTCCCAGATAATGTGTTGAATTCGAAAGGAATAGACTCGTCGAGGGAGGGCCTTGATGTATCCCCCATCACTGACACGAAACGAACATGGAGATGTAATTGGCAGATCAAATGGACATGGAATGACACAGATTTTGAGGCAAGATATTTGGGATGGCTAACTCTCGAGGTGGATACTTCCCTTGAACATTGAGGCACAACAACAAAACCTGACGTGGACCAACATTTATGTAGTGGATATGGTGACTTGCATCGGGTGACCCAAAGGAGCGAAAGGAACTCAAAGGATTGGCTCAGTGCAGAGGTTCAACGGATTATGATGCATGCAAATGACAAAGTGTCGTGTTCAAGGGCGACTCTAAGAATTGTTGGATAATATTCTCAAGAGACTGCTTGGCTTGCTCCTTTCAATTTTTTCCCCCATCCAAATAGATGAGTACCTCTTTTTGATTTAATGAGCTCAAGGAGGGTAACACATGCTCAATATAACTCACCTTCGGTAAGTTCCTCTTCCTTTGTTTAACGAACCGGAATAAGTAAGGGATCGGTCCCATATGGGCCTGTCGATGTGTGTTTTAACGAGTCCAAAGACAGAAAACTCGAAGGTTTTTCGGGATTATAGAGTTTGGAAAAACACTTAAAAGAGAACTCTCTCAGTTCATTTTTCGTATAGTAGTCTAACGAGACCGAAAAAGAGATAAACTATCGCTCGAAAGATGCCCTTTCTAACCTTTTAACAAGTGTGAAAGGAAGCAAGGTCACTCGACAATCTTTTCATATTTAGAGACTCTGAAAAGGGTTTAAAGAGGACTCCAGGGGGGTTCCTTTTTCGTGTATTCGTATATCCGTACGGGTCTGAAAAAGAGATAAAATTTTACCCGGTTATGTTCTCATATTTTCGAGCTCGAGAACGAACTAAGACTATGCTCATAAGTGTGACAAGGTGAATCATCCGTCAGAACTGCCAGGAAACCTGCGATGTCAGAACTACAAACCAGGGGTTTAGTGAAGCCATCATGTTGTTAGAGAAACCCAAAAATGACTATACCTTGTAAAAATGAAAATTTATAAATAACAATACAATGAAAATTCCATTTACCATTTCATTTTTCACAAGGATTTTGGAGTAGTGGAGATTCTCATTTTGAGGTGGATCTTGTTTTGTTCGCTGCCAGAGCTACGGTTCACCGTTTCGCTTTCCGTTTGGACCAGGTAGGTGTCCATCTCTTCTTATTTAAAACACATGGTTTCACATTCATTTTAATAGCATCATTTAATTTAAAATATGAAGCCCTAGATTGCCCAAAAATACCAAAATCAGACTCTTTTAAAAATGATGGAAAAAGGGGATTCTTTTACAAAAACGTTTTAGAAAAGGGTGGCCAAGATGCCAACACCTCAATAGCTGATTGGATGAGTTGTTTTTTGGCAAAAGAACCCATGAAAAATCTTCCGATACGCCCACGCAGCCACAAATTCGTTTTGATTTTTTAAACGTTTTCATTGTTGTTTGATGAATGTTAAATGGCTAGGGAAGGGCGTGGTGATTGTAAAAGAGGGTATGATCATTTTAAATGATGTGGGCATTTAGATTTCACGTTTTAAATTGCATTTAAAAATTTCCAAAATTACTAAAATGTGGGAATAATTAATTTCTTTATTTATTTTTTGTAGGTAATTTCGGCGACCATGATCGAGTGGAAAGAAAGAGAACATGAGATGAATGACTTAGCCGCCTTGCGGAGTCCTCACACACGGGCTGCATTGTGAGCTTGTGGCTTACTGAAGTTCTTCAAATTGAAAAAAATGAAGAAAGAGATTTTATTGCTTGAGCATATGATTGGCCTAGGGATGTTGCAGAGAAAGGATTCCGAATTGGCACACAACTTTTAACCATTGAGTTAGAAGACGTGTATTTTTTGACTGGCCTCTCGAAAAGAGGGGTCCCCATATATTTTTCCAGGCATAGGGCGCTACCCGAGCAAGTGGACGTGTATCTGGAACGTCACTGTATCCCAGGAGAAAGACTGGTAGGGGGTAGAATCCCTATCAAGGATATTCGAGAATTGCCCCTCCGGTCTATACTGTTTGCTATCACGAGTGTGACAGGTAGTACTAGTGCGCATATGGCATCAAGATCGCAGGTGGCTTATGGTGTTCAGTGTTTGGAACCAACACTGTTCAATTAGAGTGCAGTGTTCCTTTGAAATGTGAAGGAACAGGTTTCACGGTGCAGGACGAGACATAAGCAGTTTGGTTATGGCTCTTTTCTGGTCTCATTTTTTCTAGAGCGCATCCCCCAGATGCAGCCTCAGATAGCACTGGCGGTGTGACCAGTGGATGAACTGAGGATGGAGAGGTGGACTAGTCTGTCTCCAAGGCTAGTATCAGAGTCAGAGTTCCATTGCACTGGCGATTTCTTTTCCTGGCTGAGACGACAGTATCTCTGGATAGAGGACTTCCCTTATGCCGAGGTAGATTTCTGTGGGAGCATGGATTTGATTTTTCCCTCGGGGGAAGACTGGGATGTGTCAAGTAAGAGACTGAGCCATACCTTGTCTAGTTTTTGTTTTTTGAGTTTTTAATGTAAATATATTTTTTTGGGTATGTAGAAGAGTTTTAACAGATGTATTGTTTTCAACGTGCAGACAAGGGAGCAGTGCACCCAGCTGATATACCGGTACCAGGATGTCGCGGGGGAATTCCAGTTGTAGCAGATCCGACAGTACCAGCAATAGGTCTCCGGGAGGTTGAGAGAAACCTCCAAGGCCTCACGATGGGCATTCCTCCTTTACGGAGGGGAGAAGTGCCTTTACATTTGCAGAGGCACACTGTGGGAGTACCAAAGAATATCAATTCTTTATTGAGGCACGTAGTACGCGTGGTGATGTGTTACTCGCAGCATAATGTAGTGCAGGGAGATTAAAGTCTCTCCGGTGATCATATTTTTGTATGCCTTGTCAGGCAACGTTGTATGGGTGGAAAGACCCAATATTTTTCTCTTCTACATACTTTTTGATGTAACCCAAACATTTCAGTCACACCATATATATATATATACAGTTTTGAGTTTTTACAATGCCAATGATTTGTACATGATGATATCTGTGATGTGTTTTAATCTACATGTAATGTACAATTTTTCTTTCCTTAACTCTTATATGTGGGCGAGATACCGATCCATGATATAATTAGCTAACGAATCTGAAACACTATTAAGTTCTCTTGGAATGTGTCTATATTCAATGTAATCGAACATTCGTTCAAGACGGCGAACTTGTAAGTGTAGATGTAGCAGGATAGGACTACGGATAGCGTAGATACGATTGAGTTGATAGACTACGAGTTGGGAGTCTAAGTAAATAATGATACAAGAGATACCTAGAGAGGAGGCTTGGGTCAAAAGTCCAATGATAGCGTGATATTTTGCCATGTTATTGGTTGCTAGTCCTAAGCAGATACCTCCTGAACTCACCACCTCGTCAAATTGGTAAATAACCCATGCTGTCGAAGCAATGTTCCGGGTATGTCGACTAGCACCATCTGCAAACCCAAAAAATATAGGAAAGGAAGACGTCATCTGCGCATGAAAACACAAGCACAGTCATGAGTGGCAAAGGTAAAAACTCGAGCACGCGAAATAAATAGACACACCAAACTAAAATACAATAATGTACAAAGTACAAATGCTAGGTGATCTAGGCATAATACTTTTTAAGGTAAAGCCCGTTTCGGGGCTCTCCCAGGGAAATTCCATCATGATCTACTAGTTCGTAAGCGCCTCTATGTAGAACACGCTTCACGATGTAAGGACCGTACCACATAGGTTCTAACTTTCCTGTCCCCAATTTATCATGAGCTTGGTCATAAACGAGGACTAAGTCTCATTCTGCAAAAGTTCGAGGGTGGACGGATTTGTCGTATTGATTCTTAATTCGTTTATGATGTGCCTCATTAACGAGAGCAACATCATGATGTGTTTCATCCAACTTGGATAAATACAAGAATCGTTCTCCTTTAGCAGAAGTATGGGGCAGGAGTTCTACTTTCAGTTTGAGTGATGGAATCTCACACTCGATTGGTAGGACGACTTCAATGCCATATACCAACTGGAAAGGAGTAAATCCAGTTGAGGTTTTCACAGAAGTGCGATAGGCCCAGAGAGAGGAGAAAAGTTGTAAATGCCACGATGTCTTGTTTTTCCCTACCATGCATTGGATCATGGCTTTTAGGACTTTGTTGATAGCCTCAACTTGTCCGTTCTCTTGAGGGTAGTAGGGGGATGAGTTTTCATGGCGAAAACCCAATTTGGCATGTAACTCGCTCATCATCTGGTTTTTGAAGTGTGCACCATGATCAGTGACAATGGCACGTGGTACACCAAAACGAGTTATGATGTGGTTGAAGAGGAACAGAGCTGCAGTACGACCATCATTTAGGAAGGTAGGCATAGCCTCAGCCCATTTGGTGAAGAAGTTGACGACGACGATGATGTAACCGTGCCCCCCGACTGAGGTAGGTTTACACTGCATGAAATCGATACCCCATTTGGCAAAGGGGCTGACGGTGATGATGGGGTGCAGTGCAGTAGGGTGGGTGCGTGCCTTCTTGTTAAATATTTGGCAGGGTGGGCATTTTTTGATAGCCTTGATGCAATCTTTGAAAATCAAGGGCCAAAAGTAGCCGGCACGTAGGATTTTTTGGGCTGTGGCCATCCTGGAAAGGTGACCGCCACATGCACCAAGGTGACAATTGTTCAAAACGCGTTCAGCCTCTTCGTGAATCAAACATCGCCAAAGGATGGTGTCAATACCATGGCGATACAAGGTGTCACCAATGATGAGATAACGGCGAGAGTGGTGACGAATGCGTCGACACTCTTCGCAAGAGATGTTGGGCTGAAAATGTTGGGTTTAAAGGTAGAGGAGAATGTCTCCGTACCAAGGATCAGAGGTGCCGATGAGGAAGAGAGATTCATCGGGGAGAGACTCTCTAGTTTCGATGTCTTCATCAGCATGAAGGAGAGCACAGATGAGCTCTGAAAACACCAGGGATTTTTTGTCTTTGGCCTTTGTAAACTCAAGATCGAATTCTTGAAGAATAACGATCCATTTTGAATATTTTCCCCCAAGTAATTGACATGTCAAGACGTGGTACATAGGGTTGGAGTCTGCGATTACCATGGTGGTGCGTAATAAGATGTAATGGCGGAACCTCTGGACAACAATGACAACTCCCAGAGCTAGTTTCTCGACGTGTGAATATCTGAGTTCGGGTCCAGATAGACTCTTGCTTAGATAATAAATCACATGTTCTTCGTCGTTGGGGTCTTCTTGAACTAACACCATCGTAATGGTGGAAGTAGAGGCGGCCAAGTAAAGGATATAATCCTTTGTATATTCGGGGGGATGTAACAAATGTGCATGGGTCAAAGCGTGCTTGAGAGAATCGAATGACCATTGGGCAATGTTATCCSAGATGAAAGGGATGTTTTTCTATAGTAACCGCATAAATCCTTTAGTGATCTCGGCATAGTTGCAGATGAAACGACGAAGAAAGTTTGCTTTGCCTTGCAAACTTTGGAGTTGSGTTAAATTGGTAGGTGGGGGTAAGGCTAGGATGGCCTTAATCTTTAAGGGATCCACCCTGGTCCCGTCTTTGGAGACAATGAAACCGAGGAGTCGACCGGATTCGACARCAAAAATGAATTTGTGTGGGTTCAGACGAATACGGTAGAACCTACATCGAAGAAAAATCGCCCGTAAGTGATCAATGTGATCGAATCGATTTAGCGAATGGGCAAGTAAATCATCGAGGTATGGTTCTGCGATATGTTTGATGTCGTGGAAAGCGTATGACATGGCCTATTGGAAAGTAGCACCAACATTTTTAAGGCCAAAAGGTATCTTTCGGTAGGTGAAAGTACCCCAAGGGCAGATGAAGGCTGTCTTATGTTGATCAACAGGTAAGATTTCAATCTGTTTATATCCAGAAAAGCCATCCATGAAAGAGAAGATTATGCTCCCTGCGCAATTATCGATGATTTGGTCGATAAATGGCGTAGGGTAGTTGTCCTTGGGACAAGATTTGTTGTGATATCGATAGTCAACGCAAACACGGATGGTCCCTTGTTTCTTGGCAACCAGAACAAGGTTGGATACCCATTCTGTCAAAGGGACGGGATAAATAAAGCCAGATTTCAGAAGTTTTTCAACTTCTTCCTTTATAGCTACGATTTTCTTGGGATGAACTGGGTGAAGCTTTTGTCAAACAGGTTTCGCGTCAGGGTAAGTTTTGATTTCGTGCATGACGATTGAAGGGTCGATCCCGGGCATTTCCTCGTAGCTCCATGCGAAGACATCGTGGAATTATTTAAACAAAGCGGTATAAGAAACCACTTCGTCGGGTGTGCAATTAGCACCAAGGTTAATGTTTTCCACGAAACCTTCTTTGATTGAAATGTTAATCATGATCGTAGTGGAGATGTTACCCATGTTCCCTTCAGAGAGAGTATCTTGTGTGAGGATAGAATATTGCGGAGCATTGGTAACATCAGGAGGGGAGATAGAGTGTATGTCTCGGTGAATTTCTTCCAGCGGCGGAAGAAAAGAGGATCGATGATGGTTATCATCCCAAGGTAAAGCGACGATGTTGAGCATTTCCATAATCGATTCGTCAGAAGGGAAAATGTGGGAAATGTAATCGATGGCAGATGATAGGGAATCCAACCATGAGGGCATTGAATAGGCATCGGGTGCCAATGAATGTGAATTGTTGGAAGATGGAGAGGTAGATTGAATAGCTACGTATGCGGCCTCGTCTGGGCTAAGTGGCATAGTGTCACTGAGCACATCGAATTCCAAAGGACTAGGTACAATCCAAGGATCAGATGATTCCAAGGATTGATAAAGCATAGTTGAGATCATATTGATGATGGAAATATGATGTGCGGTAGGTGGAAGTGGTGTAGGGAAAGTACCCATGAGGCTAGAATCTTTCAATAAGCCAACACCAATGCTTTCATACATAACTAGGTGGTCTCCCAAAAAGGGAATGTTATTGGTAGAAGGGATGCGAGCGTCGGGTGTACAGAAATCAAGCTGATTGACGGTGAAAATTTTGCCTTGATGGGGGAATTGTACACATCGAAACACCGACAAGGCGACGACAGTCATAGCGTAGAACCAAGTTATTTCGAGTAATAGGTTGTAATCGAGGGGAGCATCGATCACCTCGACGTCAACGGTAACAGTTTTTCCGCCCAACTGAACTGATAGGGATCGTAATAATCTGTGAGGATGAAAACCTCGTCCATCGAAAGCGCATAACATCGTAGGGGATTTGTTAAGGGTAGGTGATTTCAAGCCTTTCCAACAGGCTAGAGACATGACAAAGGTAGAGGCTCCCTCATCCAGGATAGTTTGGTGGATTTGTTGATTGTGAACAACAACATCGATTTGGAAAGCTAGCTGGTGGGAGAGTCGCGATTGATGGTCGTCCAGATTAAACATGAGGTTGTTTGATGACTCAGGATCAAAAGCACCGATAGCGGCTAAGAGCGTTCTACGTTGGCTGGGACAGTGTTGTAGAACTTCCAAGGCGGACATAGCACACGGGGCTTGGGCCAAATATTCTACAATATTGTAATTTTGGGCAGCTCGTGAATTAGGATTGAAGGTAGATTTCCGGATGGTGCTCTTAGGAGGGCGTAAGATAGAGTCAAACGAATGTTTCTCGATCTGGAGTGGCCCAGATGGAGGGATAACAGACAGAGGATTAACAGAGGATGGTAACGGGTCCGGGGAAGAACCGTTAGCAATCTTCGGCTTATCAGGTTTAACTGGCGTGTCATACGTCGTAGAGCGAGTGGTTAGATTAACCTCATTAAACATGTAAATGTGGGCACTTGTCGAGGCCTCATCATGGAGTTGGTTGGAATTTCCCCCTGGCGTGGGGGTTTGGGCAACCAAAGATTGTTGCTGTGGAAAAGGTTGAGTAAGCACAACGGGTTGTGAATTTCCCTTGAAAAGTTTGGCCACTTCATCGTGATGTGGGCAGTCTCGAGTGTAGTGATCCTCTCCACAAATGAGACATGGGAATTTTGGTTTTCGTTGTAGTTGTTTTCCGGCAGCAGGGGTTTGCGGTTGGGTTTTGGGTTGTTCGTTGTTATTGTTTTTCTTTGGTTTATTTATCGCTTTCTTCTTGCCCCCAGGTTGTTGTGAAGGGGTTGATTGTACCGCATTCACCTCAGAGACCTGAGTTTGAGGGGGGGTATAAGAGGGTGAAGTCGAGTTGGGAGCAGCCGTTGAAGCGGGCCGCTGAATCATTCTAGTAGACTGGGTAGTAGATTGGGTTTTGACGGAGCCAATAACTCCATCCACGTGGGAAGAAGACGATGGTTTGTATGGATCATTAGTGGGATGGGTAGCGTTTGGGATCAACTCATACAGAGTATCGGATTGTGAATAAACTAAGTCTAAGTACTGAGCTCGGGCAATGGATTCTTCCTCGGTGACTACACCACCCATGGAAACATCACGAGCAATCTGGGGTAACAATGATTTAGTGAACCATTCCGCTAACAATTGGTCAAGAATGACCGCTTTGATTAGCCTTCATCGTCATCTCCATTCATGAATATGATCGGAGATATGTATGGAAGTTGTCTGGCGAAGGGAGGTTAATAGTTCAGTACCTGTCTCGTATCGAATGGGCAGTTGGAAGTGTGTGAGGAAGGACATGGCGAGGGAGTTGAAATCGTGAAAACATGCACATGGTAGTTCAATATACCATTTCACTACGGAACCCGTAAGTGTTCGTTGGAAAAGACGCAAACAGATAGAATCGTCCATTAGGGAGTTGGATGAACACCACAAATGGAAAGTCATTACGTGGTTGTTTGGGTCTTCTCTGGACTTTCCGTCAAATTTTGGGATATCAGAAGGAAGTTTAGCAGGGATAGCTGGACAAACCGGAGAATGATAAATAGGGTCATTCGTTAACCGAGACAAGTCTAGAAGATCCAGAGTAGCTAGAAAAGGTAGTTGTCGGTTAACCTGTGGGTAATGTTGGTGTGGCAGCGGGGCACCAGTAGGGCCCATTACTGGGTTATGTGGATAATTATAACTAGTAGGCCCTCTTGTATGAGGTTGGTTTTGACCAGAGTACACAGGGTTTGAGGTGTTTTGAGAAACATGTGTGAGAGGAGGATAACCGGATGGGTTTTGCGGGTTATAGGTTGGGTTTGGCATTTGTCCATAAGGGGGTTGTTGCGGAGTCTGAGAATTTTGTCTTGCCGGGAAATGTGGGTTTCCTTGAAAAAGGACGTTCCACGGATTAGGTGCGGCAGACACATTTTTTCCATGTGGTTGATGGTAGACTCTGGATTGAGGCTTCCCCCCAGCATGAGGATGCCCCCCAAATGGAATTTGTCCTCCGGTGGGAGGATGCCCCCCAACTTGAGGGAGAGTTCCCGAAATTTGAAAGCCAAACGTAAATGACTGACCGGTGCCATCGAGCAGATTAGGACCACCAAGACCGGTCCCTCCGGTTTGTTGGATAGGTATGGAACTTCCTGATACAACTTGGGTAGTAGCGGTGGTGGGGGTATTCAGTGCTCTGTACCCAAAAGGGAGTGATGATGTAGGTTTTGGTGTTACAGGTGTGCCAATCGCAGCTTGATTAACCACTGTGTTACCGGCGGGAATTGTCAGAATGTGAGGGACCATTGTAGAATGGGCCATCTGGAGGGGGAGAGTAGACCTTGGACCAATGGACGATGTGTTCAGACCAACGGGCAGTGTGTATGTAAAAATGGTGGTACCGGTAAAATGATATAGGGGTACAGTGTAGGAAAAAGGTGCATCGGCACCTTCCCCTGTTCAATAAAGATCTCGCACCAAGCGCGATGGACTTCGAACAATGTCTGTGGTCCAAAAGGGGTCATCGACTAAAGGGTTTTGATGAGACCCAGCTGGAATGTCAGAAGGATTGACGACGAAAAATTCACCAATGGAATTCAATTGGAGGACACGTCGTTCATATCCCTTCGGAATGTGAAAAGCTTCCAGAGACTCCGAAACAATTCGAAAATTCTCTAAAGGAGTGGGAACTTCTTCCTGGGAAGTTGTAGTATTTTGAACCTCGCTCTGTTGAGGAGATTCCTTCATAGAATGAGGGGGTAAAGGGGTGTTTCCTTCCATATTTTATGGAGGAAGTCCCTGTAGCCTCCGTGAATGGTGTGGAGGGTCGATGTTGGCGAAAAAGAGTTGGTGGAAAAAATCTATGGCCAACTACCGAAAAGAAACAACATACGCTAATAGAAATCTAAGAATCACAACCAAGCAAACATGACCTTCTTTTGATGATCGTACTAGTTGGTGATGAAATCCAACGTCGCGTGATCAAGTCCAGAAGGGGCGGGGATAGGGTGGAATAGTTACAATGGAGACCTGCTTAACGGACTTACGCCTTGGTGCCAGCTTCCACGCAGTAATTATGGATTTACCCTCCAAGGAGCCTGAGTGATTTTGACCAATGTCTGCTCCAGGTACAATGAGACTTACCTTCACTGTCACCTTGTGTAAGACCCTAAATATTATGGCCACTAAGGTAACCAATTCACAGTCAGCCCCTGGGCGGGAATAGTCGACAGCCCGATCCAAACGTACGGGTAAGGTATCGAGCCCGAAATCAACTAAAAGGCTTCCACGCAGTAATTGTAGATTTACCTTGAAGCGACCCCCATAATACGATCTGACCACCACAATCAGTTGAACCACAGAGGGATAATCTCTGTAACTCACCTGAATGCGACCTCGTGCGTAACCCCTGTGTGAGAGGGGGATCCCAGGCAGACTTATACGATGATTGGATTTGACTCTCCCTAACTCAGGATGCTACTGTTTGTTTTGGAAACTTTGGAGAGTTATGCTCACAGCCTAATCCAAAGTACTAAGTCTAGTCTACTGTTGGTGGAGGATCCTAGAAAAGAAAAAGTTCTAAATAATTTTTAATTAGCGTTGATTTTATAGCTGTTCTTTATGCAAAAAGGGGTGCATGGAAGTGAAACGAATGGAATTATGACTCAGTCCCAAAAATGCATCAAATATGATAAGAAGTCACTTCTTTTCGATGAACATCTATCTAAGGGAGAGAGAGAGAGTTCTTTTCACTAACAAGCACTAATAAGGAATGTCCTCAAACAAATTTTCTTCAATCAAATCCTGATGTGATGCTAACACTTTTGAGATTCCTTCTAACATGCACAATCAATCATGAAGATGCTTTTTATTATTTGCATATGAATAATCATTAATTCAACACAATTCTCATCTTGCTAATTATCTTTTTGGATGAATGAAAATCAGACCAACAGAAGCAAGAATCATACAAACAATAAACCCTCTCGTTGTGATCAAAACAAGAAGCGAAAGAAAAGAAACAATCAAAGAGAAATCAAACTTCACACCCAAAAGAAAAAGTCGAAGTACAATGATCTTAACTAAAACCAAATGAAAAGATATGTAGACCTTTGATGACCTTCACCAACGTTTTTCGTTTAGTGGATGAGAGGAGAAAGACGATGCATGGGTTTCAAACTCCAAATGGAAGAAAAACTCAACAACAATAGTGAAGAAGGCTACAAAATCCGAACAACAAGATGTTTTTTCTTCAAGCAAAAGACAGATGTCCAAGCTGGAAAGAAGAAGGATTGACTCACAAGGTTACCCAGCAAGAGAGACACAGAGGAAAAACCCTGAAAAACAATTCTGGAAGGTTTATTGGCCAAAGGAGGGCTGGCACTCTGTTGTCAAGGACAAGCAGCATTATAGCGCTCTGTGCAAGGATACTAGGGAGCGCTGGCACTCTGTGAACATAGGGACAGGGGCACCAGGTTCAAAAACTCCCAAAGGTGTCAAAAATTAAAAAATTGCAATTCAATCTCGACAATTAGGCTGAGTATGATGGGGTAGGGAGCCAATCAGCTCATGAAACCAATCGAAAGAGGAGTGAACCAGGTCTGAAACAATCAAGGGGTAGAACAAGGTCAATGAGGAGAAATGAAAACAAGAAATTTCGATTTGAGGCTATCTCCCCAGTGGAGTCGCCAGTTTCTGTTGTAGGAAAATCTCCCTACGGATAGGTAGATTGCCTCAAAGAGCTTGACCCTAACTCTAAGACATAAAATGATTAACGTGGACACTGAATTCCTTTAAAATCTGTACAAACTAACACATGAGAAGGAAGGAAAACAAAAGTACCTCTTTATCGACGTTTGTTCCTGCACACTCCGAGTTGAGCTCCGATCCTTTGCTCCTCGCTGAGTCCTCTAGACAAACAAGATACAACCACTTCCTACTCTATTGATATTAGCTTGAGAATAGATCTATCTATCAATGATAAGTTCATGTAACATCAGACACAAACCAGAAAGAAACAGGCCAAGCGTGTCATATTAATGAGAATAACGACAACAATACTTACAATCGTAGATGCTAATGCGACATCTTCGTCAAGTCCCCTTCGTCTAACCCTTGCTCGAAAGATCCACAACCTAGATAACAACAACTTCATTGATCACTCTCCTTTGGCTAAATGTGTGTTTCCTATGAGATCATAGGTTTCATGCTAGCAATCCTTTCCCCTTTTCACCATCATAGAGATTGCTTATATAGGTTAAGAGGAGCTTAACCTCTTGAGTTATCTTTAGAACAAGTTGAGGAACCTCCTCCTTAGATCAGGGATATCTTGATGGAACCAAGAATTCGAATGCAACTGCCTTCTAAACTTGAAAGATCCTCCCCTTATTCTCCTCAAAGGGCCAACTACTGCCTCAGATTAGGCAGCGCTCCCTCAAAAGGGGCATCAGAGCACTATAGCGCTCCTTAGGAAGCTTGAGGGAAGCGTCAACGCTCCAAAGGTGGATAGCGCTCCTTCAGAGGGGCAGGTGAGCATTATAACGCTCCCTGAGGCCTTATAGGGGAGCGCCAACACTCCCTAGACTGATATAGGGGAGCGCTCACCCTCAGAACCTTTGTTTAAGAGATCTTCTCAGGTGTTAAGAGTTCCTTGACTTCAGTTAATCAATTCTTCTTCTCCAAATCAATTGTATGAGATGTTTTAAGTGTCTCCTTAGTGTCGTCGGTATGGCAGTATGCTTGAACAACGTTTGCGACACTTTTGAACAACTTGCGACACTTGCGAAAGTTGTAAGGAAGATGCGACACTTACGATGATTGAGAGGAACATATGACACTTATCCAGTTGAGTAATTTTGACGTGTAACATAAATGTCATAGGTAATTAGGTTAGAGAATAGGTTAGTTTGTTTTATCTCAATAAAACAGGCATGATGATCGATGTTGAACCCCATCTTTGATGTTTGAAATTTGAATGTCTAACCCCATGGTGATAAAAACATGGAAAGCTTGGACAAACCCACTTAAAGAACTTATCCTAAGTTTTCAAACCAAAAATTAGTTCGCGCTCACAGATTAAAGACAGTGCATAGATGAACGGCCAAGGTGTTGGCGCTGAGATCTAGAATTGATAGGTTTTTCC
>SNQJ01S0000826.1:28566-54212 GCA_010110895.2 Picea sitchensis | reverse complement strand
GGGCTAAATGTCATAGGTAATTAGGTTAGAGCATAGGTTAGTTTGCTTTATCTCAATAAAACAGGCATGATGATCGATGTTGAACCCTATCTTTGATGTTTGAAAGTTGAATGTCTAACCCCATGGTGATAAAAATAGGGAAATCTTGGACAAACCCACTTAAAGCGCTTATCCTAAGTTTTCAAAGAAAAAATGAGTTTTCACTCACAGATTAAATAAAATGCACAGATGAACAGCCGAGGTGCTGGATTTGAGATCTACAGTTGATAAGTTTTTCCAGACCCCCCCCGATCGTTCTACCTTTAACGGTAAGGGGGGAGTCCGAAATAATGTATAACTAAGGCGTGCATCTGAACGACTGAGGCGTCAGTGCCTAGATCTGCGATTGAGATTGAATTCCAGACCCCCCTGACCATTCTTCTTTTAATGGTGGGAGGGGTCCAAAATGTTGGTTAAACATCGTGCTCAAATCTACGGTCCAACGACAGGCGCACCGATGGACGATTGATGGTATTTTTCGGACCCCCCCCCGNGGGGGGGGGGGTCCGAAATGGAGTGGTTTTATGGTGGGCCCTTTTTCTCTACATGGCAGGAATCCATTGGTCCAGACTCCCGCCATGTACCACTCATCATTTTATGACATAACCCCGTCACCCCATGACATTATTTCCCACCTTTTTCCCTAAAGATCACATCTCATAACTTCGTCAGTCCACTCCCCCTCTGTTCACATGTTACAAGTCCCTTCATCATGGTCAATTCCCAATCAACACCCTCCACGTCACCATGTCGTACTTGTCATTCATTGCTACCTGCCATCTCACTAAGATGTTGGAAAAATTGGTCCTCAAGATCGGGTATGACCCCTCAAATTTGAAAGCAGTCGAGGATATGTTAAAAAAGAAAAATGATGATATAACATCTCTGAGGAAACAGTTGAAACTGCCATCAACAGAAGATGCACAGGCAAAGGATATAGCCGAGATTGAAGGTGAAAAGGATGAGATGCTCAAGTTGATCATGGAGCAAAATGCACAGTTGAAAGAGATGGAAGAAGAAATAGAAAGTTTAGTGAAAGAGAAGGAACAATAGAATCCCATGGAATTCATTCCATTGAGCACAGTTCCACTCACGGGACTAAGCACAACATCTGCAACAGAAATTCCTTCAACAACTCCATTGACCACTCTGGAGAAGACAGTAGAACTGGAAAAATCCATGGAAGAGATGGATTTGCAAGAGACATAGATTAGCATACTTAAAAAGGAGGTTGAGAACCTTCAGGAACTCGAGTCTTCTTACCAAACTAGCTACTCCAAGGAGAAACAAACATCAGACAAGCTCAAACAAGAATTGCAACAGCTTCAAAAGGAAACAGTGGTAGGAAAAACACTTGCTGAGGTCAAGGAAAGTGTTTGGATGGATATCACCAAGTCTGTAAATGAAATTTGGCCTATGGTACAAATCATGTTTGACCAAAATGAACTAGTGCAAAGAAGCAAGGAGGCTATTGAGAAAATAAGAGCAGAACTGGGAGAGATGCCCACAGAAGCCATTGAGATCATTAAATTCCTGAATTAAAAAACCAGAGAAGAGTTAGAGGATTTGAAAATTGAAGATAGGACAGAAACTATCCTCGAGGTCAAGAGGGTCCTAACCAAAAGAGGACTGATGCTACAGCTGGAGGAAAAATTCCAGACTATGGACATAGGAATGCAAAGATTTTTCAGCAAAATTGAAGCTCTGCAGAAGAAAGGCCTCCATGGCTTAAGGGTCATAAATTAAAAGTTAATGACACTATCTGATTATAAAAAGAAACTAGCCATTGTGGCTAAAGATAGTTCAAAATTCTTGGGAATACAGGGAAGTATCATAGGCAAGGCGTTCTTAAAAGATTTACAGTCATAGATCAGCATACAACACAATATCCGGTACATTTTCATCATCAAGCCAACTTTTTCCAAGTATACAGAGATGGATGAAGTATACCGAAGACTACTCAAAGTCGTCGTTCCCAATCACCTTCGATGGGAAGAGCTGTGCAATTTGATCGAGTAAGAGCTGAGGTGTCCAAGCCCAATCAACAATCCAATCAGGCGAAGTCGTGCAGAGGACTCACCAACGGTTTACCCCAGAAATCAGCATGAATATTTCAACACATCATCAAACAGTTCCTGAATTTTTGTATCTTGTTGAGTTAGTTAGCTAAATTTAGAACTGCCACGTCCTGATCTTTAATGACATGGTCGTATGCAATTTTTGATTATAAATACTTCAAACTTTGAAGTACCAAGGGTTGATATTTACACCCTGTAAGCCAGAAAGACTGTAATTTTTATCAAGATATCTTCCAGTAATACAAAGGGACGTTTCACAGGATTCTCACGTGTTATTCATTGGTGATTTTTTCTTTTCTATGTTAAATGTTTTTCTCCCTCAGTTGTCATATTTTTTTCTAATATAATCTTTTAAAGTAGCGCATGTTGCAGGATTTATCTTTGTATACTCTGTTTCTGGCTTTGAAAGATCTTAATGTTTATCTTTCTGATATTACAGTGAAGAAATTCTTAAATTATTCTTTACTTTAATTGATATTCTCATCTTTTCTGCTATTCATCACTTTACTGCTAAAGAATCCAATGAGTGCATTATCTTTCCCTGTGAAAATAATCTTTTAGTTTCTGTTTAGATCTCTATCTTTATAATACAGACCCCGTAGCCTAATGGAGGTGTAAAACCCTTTTCAGCCAACTTAACAAAAACAACAACAAACCATTCAATCTTATTTTTTTAAACTAGCCTAATATCTTAAAGTTAAAACATAGCTAAATCATACAGAGAGATCCCTCTCTAAAACTGGTAGGGCTAGATTCCAGTTTCGAAGTGGTTGGATAAAGTTACCTTTTGTAAATTTCTTCTACTCTGACAACCTCTGGGAATTTACAGAGCGTTAACAGAAGGAACTTGGTTTCTTGGTTTTGAACCATGCCGACACAGAAGTTTGTAATGTTGTCACTTCTGTTGATCATTTATTAATAGAAACACTCCTTTCCTGTCCTATTGGTATCATGCAAATATATGATTATTATCCATGGGCATGTTTGTAATGTTTATTAATGGATTATGATATCTAATGTTGTAACCCTTTATATTATCACTATATACTTGCTCTGCTTGTTTGTTGAGAACTTGTTGCAGGTATAAAGCTTTGGGTCGAAGTGCTCAATGGTGGAACATCATCGAACATTGGATCGAGGTATGTCTCTTTCCTATCTTGCACATTAGTTTATATAGTATACGTTGGAATTGAGTTGATTTATGTAGTCATACCTGTCTGTTGTGGTTTACCCTAGCCATAAAGAGTTTTTCCCTCGTAACATAATTCACGACTCCACTGGGGAAAGATATTCCTTCTAAGGGTTGAAGTACTTTTTATTCTTGCATTGCTCTTTTTCTTTTGTGTTTCTTGTCGTGTCACTGCTTGATAGATTCTGTTCACTTTGGTTCTGAGTTTTCATCCTTTTTCCCTTGCCTGGCCTTGTTTTAAATCTTGTACGCTCCTTTTTCCTTGACAGTCGCCTATACACGCGTGTTGTCTCACTGCAAGCTGTGTATATACGCACTTTTCTCCTGAAAAGTCGCGTATACTACTTTCCCTTGATTGTTTTCTTGGTTTAGTGAATATTGGGTGGGATTTGATGATTGTTGAGCCTTCTTAGGTCTCTATAGTGCATGCTGAGATTCTCTGGGTCGACAGGAAACCTGTTTGGAGTTGAATTTTTGGGCATAGTCTTTCTCTTTGTTTTTCATTTTTTTTGTTTGTCCTTGTACTCTAGGTTGTTTGCTTGGCTACTTGGTATTCTACTTGAGTTATTGCTTTTATACATAGTAGAATTTTATATATCAGGTTGCTTATCAGTCCATGCATTTTCTTTTTAAGTATGTTGAAAATACAAAAAAATAGGCATTTTACATTGCTTCTCCATGCATTTTCTTTTTAAGTATGTTGAAAATACAAAACAATAGGCATTTTACATTGCTTGGTATTTTTGTCTTTTGAATCTTTATCGTTAGCTTAGTGCATTTAATGAAAGATTGCATTTTAATTCTGAATTGCAAAGTTGAAATTGAAAATTGCACTGTTTTTATACGCATATCATTGATTGAAAAAGTCAAAGATAGACTTTTCACTATATTCATATTTATTTTCTTTTAGAGTCATAACATCACGAGTTTCACTTCCATACCTTTTTGAGTAATCAGGACCAATAAAATTTATGCTTTAAATTAAAATTGATTAGTCACGATTTTATTTTTTAGGGTGCACAAACTAGTCTACGATTTAGTGCCTTGGAATAGGATTTTGTGAGTAAAATTCTCCAAGGCAATTAAATCAACATATGTGTCTGAGATAGGGAGTTGAGAATTCCATTGTATAATTGGTAAGATCAGGAGACTCCACTCACACCGAAGTTAATCACGAGGTTGCACGAAGTTAGTTGAAGGGATAACCCCTGGATACTCACCTAGCGTCAGAGATATTTTTGTGGATTTATTTGTATTTGGGGATTTCGATAGTGCCCATACCTCTGTGAGAGGCGGTAATTTCAAGGTTTTGGGATTTAATACCCTGCCCATACGGTGATCTGGACTTACGACTGCCCACCTATGCATCAATTATATAGTGGTTTATTAGTTTCTTGACTTAGGTATCTCATAGGTTATTTGCAGGGGTTATCCTGCTTGTACCCTGGGTCAGATAGGGGTCAAACAAGACACAACCTTTATGGAGGATTACCTCTCCGGGGGGATCTGACCGACTGGTTGTTAAGCCCACGAGGGACCCTATAACTGATTCTGTTACCTCCAAAATTTAGCAGGGAGTCTCAAGTTCCTCTTGGACGAGGCATACCTTCTTTAGTGAGGGAGGCCACTCAACCACTTTAGCCCGTTTGCATGCATATTAGTCGTTTGACTTTTTGGTCTGCTCTTTGACTACTAGTTGGCCTTAGGATATTTTATTTTTATTTTGTAGAGTCATAAGTCATCATGGAGTCGAACCAACTTCCTCGTCGGTCCCGTCGGTTGTTACAGTTACCACCGGTTTTCAAGTCCCTGCCTTCTAAAAGGCATAGAGTTTTTAGGTGTGGTACACACACATCCACCTTTCAAACTTGTGGTTCCACAAGGATGAGTATTGAGTCTAGTCTTCAGAACACTATGAGTTCTTCGACTCCCATACCCACTATAGTTAATGGCACCCCTTCGACTCCTGCAGCCGGTACAGTTGCAGTGTCAGAGGCTTATACCGATAATATGGATCGACCTATAGTTAATGCTTCATCTCTTGCCTCAAAACCTTTTGGGGGTTTTGGTCACTCACTGAGTTACAATGTTCTGCCCATCCCTATAGCTTCTAGTCCATTTTTTTATCATATGCCTAACTTCACTTCGGATTTTTCGACTGCTATCTCAGCTGTTGGCCCTAATGTTAGCCTTGGACTTGGGGGAACTACACCTCCTTACACTCCTTTTCCGTTTGGTGGTTCTCATATCCCCCAAATGAATCCTAATGTAGGAATTGTCCTTGTTCTTAACCCCAGGTCTAATCCTTCTACGACTGGATGGAACAACCCAACTGGTGGAGAAGTTCCACCCTATATCCCTACCTCCTCGGTGTTTCTTTCGACCAACACTTTTGGCATGACGAATTGTTGATGGGCGAAATTGACCGTCCGTCAACTGAGAGAGTGGAACCGGTCAGGGGTTGTCTAATAACCCAAGCCGTTTGGAATGAACCACCCTGACGGGTTTAGTGGTTCCRTTAGCCGATCTAAGGTCCTAAGAGAACAAAAGAAAACTAATCTAAACTAACTAATCTAACTAAAACTATATAAAACAAACTAAACTAACTAACAATAAACAAAACTAACTAATAAACTAATCTAACTAAAAGTAACTACTAAAACAAACTAAGCTAATTATTAAAGCAAACTAAACTAATCTAATTCTTATATATATATATATATATATAATCTACTAATTACTACTATACTAACTCTAATTAACTTTTTAATTACTAACTGCAATATAACTTATTCACAAAATATACAATATCGACAATTCACAGTTTTGAATAAAACCTGAAAAACTCATTTGCTTTCTGCCCTAGGACAGAGAAAGATATTTTTATTGATTTTTTGATATTATGAACAAGAAATAAAACTTACTGAAACTAAACAATCTAATATACTAACAACACATATATCTAGCTAAAATACTAACAAATATACTAAACAAATAAACAACAAACAGACCTGGAAACGCTCCAGATTTGCCCTGTGTATGATGACTGTGCTAGCAGATCAGAGGAAGGAAACTCGCATCGAATAATCCTAAAGMTTCTCATAAATGAAACACTGAAATGCTCTACAAGTTGAATACAAGACAAACAAGACATAAAAGTAACAACAATCTTATAATTTACAAATCTCTACAATTAGATAAACCTGTATGCAAAGATTTATAGATGATAGTTCAATTGATGAAGAAGAGAAATYTGTCATTCATAAGCTGAAATAAGTAATTGTTGTACTCTTAAAATTAGTGAAAGAAAACATACATGGATCACATTAATTCAACCATATCATTTTGCAAAGACTGTGATAGCTAAAGTAGTCACTAATCAAATACAAATTGATAAACATAAACATGAAACAAAAGATTGATATTATGAAAAGCGAAAGCAGTAGAAGAACATCAATTTCTGTCTCAGTTTGCATTAGAATTCCATATCCATGTTCTCCCATGAATGAGGATGCTCATTATTACAAAAATAATAAGTATTTATAAGTTTTTCCACAGGGTAAAACCTCCCTGTGGAAGTTAAAACTGTTTACAAAAATTTGGGAGGATATCCCAATTTTAACTAAACTAGGAAACTAAAATGAAAGTAAAATATCTAAATATCCTCTAAACTGTCCATCAAATCCCATGCAATTCGAATTCACCTGAAACAGTTTAGAAATAGACAAGTTAGAGAGATATTTTATTAATAAAACAATTAAAATCTAATTCTATACACTAGCTACAGAATCATGTGATTCTGTAGCTAGTCTAAATAAGGTACAAAATCAGCATTGAAATAAATCAAAAATCTTTTAAAAGATTTCAATTTAATTGACATCCAATAATTATTTGAGAATGAATCATTTAATTTGAAATTATTATACCATTCAAGGTCAAACAATATCCACATCATTCAACCGAATACAGAGGTAGGAATAATCTGTTTCGATTATTATCATAAGTCGGGTAAAACACAATCATATGGAACAACACAGTAATCATTTTCTCA
The DNA here is from genome assembly GCA_010110895.2 of Picea sitchensis. Taxonomy (NCBI): domain Eukaryota; kingdom Viridiplantae; phylum Streptophyta; class Pinopsida; order Pinales; family Pinaceae; genus Picea; species Picea sitchensis. The sequence goes on along the minus strand of SNQJ01S0000826.1, from coordinate 46,855 downwards.
ACAAATCGAATCCACCAATTGTAAAATCGTTTTGGTATTCAATTGAAATCAAAACAAATCGCAAACATTTCGTTATACTTGTCTTATCAACAGGAGGGATAATCGAATGGAACATGATTATTTTCAAATCATAATAGCAAACGATTTAGGCTATGAGTGAATTCAAACCATAACTAACTCGTAACTGTCCATAAAAAAAATCGTAACAGGATCAATCAAACAGAGTTCGTTATAGATATCGATCATTTATCATTGCACAGTGAGCAAACAAGATCGATTTTCCTTTACCAAAATCATTTCATTCAAACGAATCGTAACCGGACTTGTTAAAAATAACATAGTCAATCAATTCTTTTCTAAACCAATAGAATCCAACAGTTGTGAAATCGATTATAATCAAAACAAACGGCAAGCGACTATTACGCTGCCTCGTCAATGGGAAATATGAATTCGACCAGATCATTTTCCAATCGTTGTGACTGTGTTGGTACATCACATGGTTCATGCCATGAATAGATCAATTCAAAGGGGTGTGAAATTTAATTCAAATAAAATCATAGACGGCTCGGATGATAGACAATAGAATTCGTGAATTGTTATTGCAAATTGGGCAAATAGTATTGGTCAACTTTGATCAAAACGAAACCATTCCAATCAAACGAATCACAACTGGGTTTGACCAATTCGTTTCACAATTTAAAACTAGACAGAGCAATAATCAAAATCGAGATCCAATTCCTAAAACTGATCAAGCTAACAATGATCAGCGAATCAATCGGCTGGGTTTAACAATAGTCATTGTTCCATAATTCGGGCGTATATGCATAAGCTAAAATGAGATCATTGTTTTTTATAAAAACAGAGTATTTCTAACCAAATTGAATTGAACCGAGTGATACCCGTGGTTTGGAAAATCAAATAACACAACATATCGTAACAAGTATCCTCCCGAAAACATTTACCAATCATAGCATACCAATGATAACGAAATTGAATCCGAACAAAATCGTGTTCTAAATCGATCATAAAACTTGTGGTGCAGAGTAGATACAAGACGAATCGAATCGAACACGATCCAACAATTTCGTTAACTCCATCAAGCAGATAACCAAATCAAATCCAAATGAATAACCATTACAATCCAATAAAAATCTATGAACAAATCAAATCGAAATTTCTTCTATTTTTATGAAAACGAAACTATATACAGGATGATCATCGAATGACAGAGGCATTCGGATGAGTGACTGAACTATTTAAAAACTAAATTCAAATCAATATAGCAAACTAGATTATTTACAAAACAAAACGATGTCAAAACCATACCTGTGTAGCGACGAGGCTGCTTGATTATGCCAGCTTGGAATTTACAACAGCCATGGTTGATTCCACGTTTTTGAACAGGATGGAGCCGGTTGTCTTTTGCCTTTTATCTGTTGCTTGGAGCTTGGCTTTTTGACTGGTTAGCACTGCAATCTGGTCTTCCAATGATTGAATCCTTGATTGGAGTATCGGAACATCGACATAATATCGTTCTAACCATGAAATGCATTGGTCACAGGGTGACTGTGTGGGTTTAGACAAAACAGGCGAGGGTTTAGGCAAATGATCAAGGGTTTTACGAGGCAAATTAATACCTGGGTAGTTAGGGTCGTCCTTTAAGCAGGGGGGTAGTTTTGATACAAAATCATAAGGGAGTTCAGGACATAAACCTTGCGAGTAGGGGTATTCGCTGGCCAGAAAACGATCAATATCATAATCGGATTCCTCACTTAGGATGATAGGGTTTGAATCAACACGGGGTTTTTCCTTGTTCCTTGCCATCCGTGAAATCAAACGTGCATTCTTTTTACCCTTATCGTTAGCAGTAGGTTTTGCCTTGGGCTTTTTTCTCATGCGCTTTTTAATGGCCTCTGCACTCTTAGTTACAGTGTCAGGTAAGTCGATAGGGGGGTCAACCGAGGGTTTAGGAAGTAGGAGATGCAAGGGTACAGACGGTTCGGGTTTGGTTTCAATTACCACGGGTTTATCAACCTGTACAGGGTCAATGTCTTCAAAGCCATTACGGCCGATGAAAGCCTTCCAACTATCACCATGCAAATTCAAATGATAAACAACGATGAGCTTAATAAGCCCATGATGGAACAGGCTGTTGTCAGCCTTGTGCCTCTTAAACTTCTTAGACGTTTTATACAAGCTCCGATGAAAATAGAAAGGCATGTTTAGAGGATACCCTATAAAAATCATCAGCAAACGTAGGTGGTGGAGGAACACAAGCCCGTATCAACCTTCACAGGTCACGAACTACTTTATTACCATTAAAGTATTGTGCCATCGTGGTTTGAGTGCAGAGATGGGCATACCTCGGTCACAGGAGGTGACTCTGCGAGATAGAAACAACAATGTGCACGGCACTTCCTCGACCTTGCAATTCTTAAACCAACGTTGTCCCGAGGTGGGTAACCCCGTAGCTAAGCTGATAAACTGTTCATTGATCTCTAACTGTATGTCTCCTATCTTGGCTTGATAGCCATTGAAGGTCATGGTAAACTGTCGCACTACACAAAGGTTAAAACCCTCAAATCGTTTCATGAAAGTAAGCCATCCACTGTCTTCCAAATCTTGGCGGGCATTGTCAAACATTAACAGGGCTTGCTTGCCATTGGGTTCAACTCGCACGACTGGTGCCATGGAGTCAAATGCATGGTAAGGGAAGGGTTTGAATTACAAACACACACAACAACAGAGCTACCCGGTCTAACTAGAATGAACGAACAAAAGGGATAAGCATAAATGCGAGCATGCGAAGGTGGTGGAGTCTGCCATGCAAAATATTCATTACCCAAGTACAACCACCAATTTTCCTAGCTGTTCACTCCATAATACTAGTTCAACCATTAAGTCATGTGTACAACCAATGAAATCCAATGTGTATACCAATGCGCGCAAACATTATGCCATAGTGTTCAAACATCCGACATATAAATCAAAACCCAAAATCAACTATGCACCAATGTATATAATCAAAAGTTTAGCCAAGGTGCCAAACGATGTTCATGTGGTTGACAAGCCAAAAGTTATAAAAAGATTAACATAAGGATTATATCATATATATATAGAAAACATTAATCATAACCCCTATGCATGTTCATGGAATCAATGATCATGCAAGTCATAAAAAGTGTAAATCCAAATGCTCAATGCCTTACAAACTCAATAAAACCAAGTTATACAGTCAATATAAGAATGTCCAATGAGCAAAGTTCGAAAGTTCTTCCAGCTACATAACGATAAACAAAAGGTAAGCGCAGTAGGCATATCGATAAAAAGATCATGACAATTCAGATAGTGATCAAAATGTAACTTCGAAAGATTCAGTTTTCACGCTTACAGTCGTGAAAACAAAACGAAAACAAGTGTGTAAATGTTGCAAGAAATGAAAACGTCATTTATTTGAAAATTGCGACAAAACTTGATGTTTGCAAGACATAGGTGTAGGCAGCTTATAGGATCATGGAAAAATGTGAGTTGGCTGCCAACAATGGTGACACACTGGTAGAAGCAGTTATCTATGCAAAAGAAACAAATTTAGATTAAGACAACAAAGAAAATTTCAACTCAAAAATAACAACCAGAAAATCGTACAACCATCATCATTAACCAATTATTCCAACGGTGTTTCCATGAGCTGAAAACTGATAATAATCTTAAGATTAGCAAGTCCCGATTTTAAAGAAAAATATCCAATACTATTGGCATGGCCACTGCTGCCAACAGGCGTCCATAGCCTCGACAGGGTTTCCATTTAACCCACTCTGACATCTGTATCCCGTTAAGAAGTTCTGGATCATAATAAAGGACATTAAAGAGGTTTTTTTCTTTTTTATAAATTTTCATATACCTGACATTGCTTCGCTGCCAGCGGGCCTGTTCAGTACCCCGACGAAGTTGTCTTGGCGCCATGCATGCATTTACCCGCTGCCAGCAGACCTGTTCAGTATCCCGGCGGGTTTACAAACACTTCCCACAACTCTTATTCATAATTTTATTTTGTTTTTCATAGATATATAGCTGAGCGGGGTGACGCTGAAAATCATGATATTTTAACATATTTTTTCAGACCTCATCAGAATTTTTTAGCATTGTCCTTTATTTAGATTCAGAGATGTTTTATTTACAAAAACAACTTCCTAAGACAGGGAGACATCTTCTGAGTCATTCCTTTACGGAATAGGGACAGCGTAAAAAGATAATAGATGATCATGACAAGATTTTCTCGGAGATTGAAATTAGTCAACTTCTTTTAACAATCGATTTTTTCAACACAGATATAAATTTCAGAAATATACCATTGATGTTTGTATAGATTTTTCAGAAGTTATTTCAGAGAAGGTATTATCTATCGTCTCTGTCTGAATAGTTCAGTGTATAGGTATGTGTATTTTTCAAAAAACACAAACTGATAAATTCAAATCGAAATAAAAAACAGAAAGAAAACGAAAGTGCAAACAAAAATGAAAATATGTACATAATATACAAGGGTTGTTATCAAGCAAAGTATCTTTTCAGGGCTTGGCCATTCACCGGATAGGTGTCAAGCTGCCCTTCAATATTCTGCAATCGAAAAGAACTAGGACCCAACTTTTCAGCAATTAAAAACGGTCCAAGCCATAAGTTTTGAAATTTTGTGTGCTCTCCCTTTCCTTCGTGTGGTTTGTCCCATTTTAAGACAAGATCGCCTACTTCAAAATTCCTATCAGAAGCAGAATTAGAATTGAACCAACTTTTAACCAATTGTTGATGTTGATCTAACTTACGCTTAGCTTGGGCTCTTACCTCTTCTAGCTTCATCAAAGCGTTAATTCGGTTTTCTAGAGGGGGACAATCTTCTTCTTGGATATTTTGTGACAACTGAAGCGAAGGAAGAAAAATGTGAGGGGGCAGAATTGCTTCTCTTCCATAAATGAGAAAAAAGGGGGAGTTACCTATAGAATCTTTTGGCGTTACCCTATCAGCCCGCAGTGCGTTCAGCAGTGCGTTGTGCCAATTCTTGTGATTTTCAGCCACTGTTCTCTTGATTATTTTGATCAAGTTCTTGTTTGTTGATTCTGCTAATCCATTGCCCTGGGGGTAGTAACTAGCAGAGTACTTCATCTTAATTCCTTTTTCCAAAGAGAAATCGCTCATCTCAAGAGAGGAAAAGTAAGAAGCATTATCAAAAACTAAACAGTCAGGAATACCGAAACGAGTGATGATATTCGAATTTAGAAAGGCAATTACCTGACTGGTGTTGACAGTTCTTAATGCAACATCTTCAGACCATCGAGTAAAGTAATCTATGGCTTTCACGATATACTTGTGTTGTTGTGAGGAYGGAGGGTTGATCGGACCTATGATATCAAGGCCCCATTGCTGGAAAGGAGAATCTACTGAAACAGGTTGCAAAGGAAAGACTGGTTTTTGTAACCGCCCTGATGCTTTCTGACAGATGATACATTTACGACATAAGGCATGGGCRTATCTAAATAGCATGGGCCAGTAATAACCGGCTCTTAAAACCTTATGAGCAGTGGTGTGACCACCGAAGTGACCACCAACTTCTCCTGCATGCAACTCTAGGAAGACCTTTTCTGCTTCGTCTTTCTCGAGACACCGCATCAGTACATCGTCAAAACTCTGACGAAACAGGATACCATTAACCAGGTGAAAGGAGGCAGATTTCAGTCTCAGCGCTTTTCTTTTAGCGGGGTCAAGGTGATGGGGGGCTGATCCATGTTCAAGACAGAATCTTATATAGTTGTACCAAGGACTAACAAGTTTTTGTGTACAACAGATTAAACTTTGATCGCTTTGTCCTAGGTTTGACGTATCACTACCTTCTTGCTGTCCTGTTTATGAATCAACCACCAGCTTACATAACCCTTGGCCTCTCACAATCTGAGCTGGGGTGATTTCTAAGTCATACTCCTGCAAGGAGGTGACCCAGTTAGCTCTCTTCTCTCCTAACTCCTTTTTCACTAACAAGTTCCTTACGGCAGGGTAGGGGACAATGACTTTCGTCCTTGACTTCAAAAGATAGGAACATAAGTGTTTCACTGCTTTGAAAACAACGTAGGATTTCTGATCAACTGTTGGATAGTTAAGTTCAACACCTTTGAAAGCATAGCTCATAAAGGCGATGGGTACTTCGTTGTTCTCGACATTCTTCTGAGTTAAGACGGTGGCATAGGAACAGTCAAAGGCAAAAGTATAGAGTGTAAAATCTTGAGAGAAGTCAGGGCTCATGAGAGACAGAGCATCTATTATGGCCTTCTTTATTGCATTGAAATATTGGTTTTCTGGGGGTCCCCAGTGATATTGGGTGTCTTTCTTAATTAGGTTCTGCAAGGGTCTAACCATTTTAGAGAAGCTGGGGACAAATCTTTTCATGAAGTTAATCTTGCCTAAGAAAGACTGCATGGAGTTTTTGGATGTAGGTCAGGGGAGTTTAGCGATGACCTGAGTCCTTTCGGGGTCAATAATCATTCCATCACTAGACACAATGAATCCTAGGAGTTTACCCTGTTCTACTGCAAAGATGGACTTTTTGGGGTTCAAGGAGATGTCGTATTTACGACATCGCAGCAGGACGGCTCGTAAGTGAGTTAGATGATCGTATTTGTTTTTAGAATATACAGTCACATCATCTAAGTAAACTACGATGGACTGATTTATTAATCCTCGGAAAGAAATGTCCATTGCTCTCTGAAAAGTGGCATCGGCGTTAATCAATCCAAAAGGCATTTTGTGGTAAGCATAAGTGCCCCACGGGGTACGGAAGGTAGTTTTTAGTTGGTCTGGTGGAGACATCAGGACCTGATTGTATCCAGAGAAACCATCCAATAAGGATAGCCTCTCGGAACCAGATACTTGTTGAAGGATCTGTTCCATGGGCGGGACAGGATAGTTGTCTTTATCAGACACTCTATTGAGGTTTCATAAATCGACGCAAAGTCGGATTTGCCCATTTTTCTTCCGAACTGGGACAAGGTTGGACACTCATTGAGTGTGCCTAACAGGAAAAATTATTTTAGCACTTAGGAGTTTATTCAATTCTTTTTGAATGGTCGGTTCTAGTTTAGGGTGCATTTTCCTCAGTTTCTGTTGGAAGGGTAAGGTTTGGGGCTTCATCGGGATGACATGCTGTATTATATTAGGGTCAAAAGTTTTAAGATCATCATACATCCACGCGAAGACATCTTTAAATTCTTTAAATAATTTAATGAATGCAGCTTTTTCTTGTCGAGAACATCCCAACCCTAGATTAATGCATTGAGGTTTTTCATCAGTTCCTAAGTTCACTTTTTCATAAGACAACGAGGAACTATTGGTTTTACAATTGACCTTCTTTTTAAATTTATCTTTAAAATCATAAAACTTCTCTAATCTGACTACAGATTTGGGTATCGAATTTACCATATCCGATAAAGCTTCAGGAGTTTTCGGATCAGGTATTACCGTAAAATCGTGCAAATTGTCGTCATGCGTGCGTTCATCTATCAACGCACCTTAAAAGGTTTCTTCCATGTGCAGAAAGTTAATGATCTGTTGATCATCGTCAAATACTCTCCAGTTTGTGATGTTGTCCGGAACAGATGGTCGGAACAATAGCTCAACGGAGAATGCGTCTGGGGACAAGCCTTCTGCAGGAAGAAGTTTTGAAGCTACGTTAGCTAATAAATCTGCTTCAGAGTTATTTAATCTAGGAATGGAATTTATATTAAAAGCATAAAATTTATTCATTAAACTCCATACCTCAGACTGATAGCTTTTGAGATGCGGGGAAAGACAGTGGATAGAATCTCTTACTTGTCTAACCACTATTTCAGAGTCGCCAAAGACGGTTAAATTTTGAATGTTCATATCCAAATCTTTTCTGAGACCTTGCAGTAAAGCCTCATATTCTGCAGTATTATTAGTACATTCAAATTCCAACCTACATGCTATCAATGTTTTGTTACCTTCCGGATCGATAATGACGCAGCCTGCTCCGGCTCCTTCTTTGGACTTTGATCCGTCGAAAAATAAAGACCAAATTTGATTTTCATCAGATACATGAGACCGTTGAATGGAAGCTGTTGGCTACATATATGCTGCAATCTCAGACTGTTGTTCTGGATTGATGATAGGTGAAACCTCGGCCATGAATTTGCCGAAGAAGGTGTCCATCCCCTGTACTTCAGGTGTATCCGCAGAAGGTGTATATGGTTCGTTGGGATCATTTAAATCCGTGACCGTGAACTTAAGGTAACGCTCACGATTCACTTTAATCATTTTGGGCTTGCCGTTATCTGGAAGCCATATGTGGACCAATCTGTCGCAAAGTAGCCATGTAGCTGTTCCGACCAGTCCCTGCTTAAAAACAGACCATACACTTATGGAATATCCACAACGATTATATCAATAACCTAATGAACTTTCGGGTTAGACGATAATCTAATCAATACATTTTTTAGTTCGCCTATAACTTTAACATTCATCCAATCAAGTTGTATGATTTTTAAAGTAGATGGTTCCACTTCAGCATTAATCTTTTGGCAGACAGACCAAGGCATCACATTGGATGATGCTCCTGAGTCCACCATACAATTATGCACATTTCTGTTGAAAATCTCGAAAGTTAAAAGAAAAGGAGGTACATTTTTGCGAGTATTAAGAGTAGTAGCTTGTGGCTTTTTACTCGCAGTTTCTAAAGCTACTTTATCTACATTATTTACATTATTTACAGGGATTACAGGAAGGCTTCCTTTATCTTGAGGATCAGGATTATTTTTAGTGGAAGTCTTCTGAGGAACTTTGCTTTGCACAACCTTGTTACCATTGGAATTACCTTTCTTGCCATTCTCTGAAATATTTTGTAACATTTTTTGAAGCAGAAAAGGAAATTTCAATAACTCATAAATAGAAATGTTTTCCCTTAAATTTTTAAGATCTTCAACAAAATCATAATCTAATTTAGGGTTCACATTACTCTGTTTAGTCTCAGTTGATTTAGATGGCTTTGGAGGCGAAGTTGTAGTGTTTTCGGTAGAAGGTTTGTTTGCTGTCTTACTCCTAGTATTATAAGGGTGGACTGTCTCGAAGTTAGCTTGAAAGAGGCTATTCGAGAAATGTCCAAAGATGTTTGGAGAAGTCTCTTCTTCTTGAACCATTTCTTATTCAGCTACCTCCTGAGGGGTCTCAGGGGGTATCAAGTTATCTTGGGCTTCTAGAATTGTTTGAAGAGCACATTGCAAACTTTCTAGGTTAAGGCCCTCGATGGTTGGTAGGAAAAGGTTTCTGGAAAGTAGGTTTGTAGGGTCCTTTACTCGAGGAAGCTTCTTTAGTTGACCTTTTTAAGTCTATAACTTGATTTGACAGTTTTTGAACAACTTTAGTCAAGTTTTCCAAATTAGAATTTTCAGGTTGTGTTTTACTTTGAGTGGGTCTCTGTATCGTTGCTAGAAGAGTCTTTAAGACTAAGTATGTCTTTTTCAATCTGGCTGGCCTCCTCGAAGGCCTCTAACAACGTATCTTTCTTAGATCGTTTAACCCAAATAGCTATACTTTGATGTAAAGATTTAGTGTAGTAAGCTATTATAAGACTCTCGACCGGCATGGAATCTGCAGGGATTCGGTTTTTAAGTGTTAAGAATATTTGATTAAAGTCTTTAACTTTTTCTTTTGGGTTCATTCTTAAGCTGGAAAGATCCATGACTAAGACTTCCAGAGGTTTACCATCTCTGAACTTTTCCAAGAAGCATGACTCAAACTTTTCCCAACACACGATGGTATGGGGCTGTTGGGCAAAGTACCATGTGGATGCATTACCCTCGAAAGTGTAAGGGAACAACCTATAGACAACGTCTTCATGTTCAACATTGCGGATTCTAATGGCTAACATAAATTTTTTGATATGATCTTCAGCGATCTGTTTTGAGTCGGGATCAAACTTGGGAAGCCATTTCTCTGGGTGTTTAGGTATAGGGTTCTGAGCTCCAGGTACAACTACAACATCCTGGTCAAGCCAAGGTCTAGCAGGTTTGTTCTAATTTTCCATTGGGGTAGTGGGTGTGGAAGGTTGAGAAGGTGAATTGCCTTCGTCAGAAGAATCTCCTCCAGAAGACAAAGGAGATGATGGAGGTGGTGAAGGGGGTATCCCAGATCCTCCTGCAGCAAGATTTGTGATTGGATCTGTGGGATTCACAACGAGGTTAGTGTCACCTAATTTTTATCTGATGTCAGAGAAGTCCAAAGGTTGACCCCACAGACGTTTTGGTTGCCTAAGACGAGCTAAGGCACTATGTGTTTTAATAAGAGATTGTCATACAATCTCTTGTATGTCACCACGTGTAGGATTAGGGGTTGCTGGCTCAATTGTGATCTGTGGATCGTCGGTTGAAGTAGTTGTTGTTTGAATTGGAATATTATCGTGTGAACGACTTCTAGTCACTATAGGTGAGAGATTAGGGGGGGAAGGAGTCTTGCGACTGCCTCGTGCCATTAATTAAGTTCAGGCCCTCCTTCTAGCGCCATTTGTTGACGGGCGAAATTGATCGTTCGTCAACTGAGAGAGTGGAACCGGTCCGGGGTTGTCTAATAACCCAAGTCATTTGGAATGAACCACCCTGACGGGTTTAGCGGCTCCGTTAACCGATCTAAGGTCCTAAGAGAACAAAAGAAAACTAATCTAAACTAACTAATCTAACTAAAACTATATAAAACAAACTAAACTAACTAACAATAAACAAAACTAACTAATAAACTAATCTAACTAAAACTAACTACTAAAACAAACTAAGCTAATTATTAAAGCAAACTAAACTAATCTAATTATTCTATATATATAATCTACTAATTACTACTATACTAACTCTAATTAACTTTTTAATTACTAACTGCAATATAACTTATTCACAAAATATACAATGTCGACAATTCACAGATTTGAATAAAACCTGAAAAACTCATTTGCTTTCTGCCCTAGGACAGAGAAAGATATTTTTATTGATTTTTTGATATTATGAACAAGAAATAAAAATTACTGAAATTAAACAATCTAATATACTAACTACACATATATCTAACTAAAATACTAACAAATATACTAAACAAATAAACAACAAACAGACCTGGAAACGCTCCAGTTTTTCCCTGTGTATGATGACTGTGCTAGCAGATCGGAGGAAGGAAACTCGCACCGAATAATCTTGAAGCTTCTCGTAAACGAAATGCTACAATTATCTACAAGTTGAATACAGGACAAACAAGACATAAAAGTAACAACAATCTTATAATTTACAAATCTCTACAATTAGATAAACCTGTATGCAAAGATTTATAGATGATAGTTCAGTTGATGAAGAAGAGAAATCTGTCATTCATAAGTTGAACTAAGTAATTGTTGTACTCTTAAAATTAGTGAAAGAAAACAGACATGGATCACATTAATTCAACCATATCATTTTGCAAAGACTGTGATAGCTAAAGTAGTCATTAATCAAATACAAATTGATAAACATAAACATGAAACAAAAGATTGATATTATGAAAAGCGAAAGCTGTAGCAGAACATCAATTTATGTCTCAATTTGCATTAGAATTCCATATCCATGTTCTCCCATGAATGAGGATGCTCATTATTACAAAAATAATAAGTATTTATAAGTTTTTCCACAGGGTAAAACCTCTCTGTGGAAGTTAAAACTGTTTACAAAAATCTGGGAGGATATCCCAATTTTAACTAAACTAGGAAACTAAAATGAAAGTAAAATATCTAAATATCCTCTAAACTGTCCATCAAATCCCATGCAATTCGAATTCACCTGAAACAGGCCAGAAATAGACAAGTTAGAGATATATTTTATTAATAAAAGAATAAAAATCTAATTCTATAGACTAGCTACAGAATCATCTGATTCTGTAGCTAGTCTAAATAAGGTACATAATCAGCATTGAAATAAATCAAAAATATTTTAAAAGATTTCAATTTAATTGACATCCAATAATTATTTGAGAATGAATCATTTAATTTGAAATTATTATACCATTCAAGGTCAAAAAGGATCCACATCATTCAACCGAATACAGAGGTAGGAATAATCTGTTTCGATTATTATCATAAGTCGGGTAAAACACAATCATATGGAACAACACAGTAATCGTTTTCTCAACAAATCGAATCCACCAATTGTAAAATCGTTTTGGTATTCAATTGAAATCAAAACAAATCACAAACATTTCGTTATACTTGTCTTATCAATAGGAGGGATAATCGAATGGAACATGATTATTTTCAAATCATAATAGCAAATGATTTAGGCTGTGAATGAATTCAAACCATAACTGACTCGTAACCATCCATAAACAAAATTGTAACAGGATCAATCAAACAGAGATCGTTATAGATATCGATCGTTTATCATTGCACAGTGAGCAAACAAGATCGATTTTCCTTTACCAAAATCATTTCATTCAAACGAATCGTAACCAGACTTGTTAAAAATAACATAGTTAATCAATTCTTTTCTAAACCAATCGAATCCAACAGTTGTGAAATCGATTATAATCAAAACAAATGGCAAGCGACTATTACGCTGCCTCGTCAACGGGAAATATGAATTCAACCAGATCATTTTCCAATCGTTGTGACTGTGTTGGTACAACACACGGTTCATGCCACGAATAGATCAATTCAAAGGGGTGTGAAAATTAATTCAAATAAAATCATAGCCGGCTCAAATGATAGACAATAGAATTCGTGAATTGTTATTGCAAATTGGGCAAATAGTATTGGTCAACTTTGATCAAAACGAAACCATTCCAATCAAACGAATCACAACTGGGTTTGACCAATTCGTTTCACAATTTAAAACCAGACAGAGAAATAATCAAAATCGGGATCCAATTCCTAAAAATGATCAAGCTAACAATGATCAGCGAATCAATCGGCTGGGTTTAACAATAGTCATTGTTCCATAATTCAGGCGTATTTGCATAAGCTAAAATGAGATCATTGTTTTTTATAAAAACGGAGTATTTCTAACCAAATTGAATGGAACCGAGTGATACCCGTGGTTTGGAAAATCAAATAACACAGCATATCGTAACAAGTATCCTCCCGAAAACATTTACCAATCATAGCATACCAATGATAACGAAATCGAATCCGAGCAAAATCGTGTTCTAAATCGAGCATAAAACTTGTTGTGCAGAGTAGATACAAGACGAATCGAATCGAACATGATCCAACGATTTCGTTAACTCCATCAGGCAGATAACCAAATCAAATCCAAACAAATAACCATTACAATCCAATAAAAATCTATGAACAAATCAAATCAAAATTTCTTCTATTTTTATCAAAACGAAACTATATACAGTATGATCATCGAATGACAGAGGCATTCGGATGAGTGATTGAACTATTTAAAAACTGAATTCAAATCAATATAGCAAACTAGATTATTTACAAAACAAAACGATGTAAAAACCATACCTGTGTAGCGACGAGGCTACTTGATTATGCCAACTTGGAATTTACAACAGCCGTGGCTGATTCCACATTTTTGAACAGGATGGAGTCGGTTGTCTTTTTCCTTTTATCTATTTCTTGGAGCTTGGCTTTTTGACTGGTTAGCACTGCAATCTGGTCTTCCAATGATTGAATCCTTGATTGGAGTATCGGAACATCGACATAATATCGTTCTAACCATGAAATGCATTGGTCACAGGGTGACTGTGTGGGTTTAGACAGAGAAAGAGAGGGTTTGGGAAAATGATCGAGGGTTTCATGAGGCAAATTAATACTCGGGTAGTTTGGGTCGTCCTTTAAGCAGGGGGGTAGGTTTGATACAAAATCATAAGGGGGTTCGGGACATAAAACTTGCGAGTAGGGGTATTCGCTGGCCAAAAAATGCTCAATATTAGAATCAGATTCCTCACTTAGGATGATAGGGTTTGACTCAGCAGGGGGGTTTGCCTTGTTCCTTGCCATCTATTAAATCAAACGTGCATTATTTTTACCCTTATCGTTAGCAGTAGGTTTTGCCTTGGGTTTTTGCTCACGGGATTTTTTATGGCCTCTGCACTCTTAGTTACAGTGTCGGGTAAGTCGATAGGGGGGTCAGCCAAGGGTTTAGGAAGTAGGAGATGCAAGGGTACAGGTGGTTCGGGTTTGGTTTCAATTACCACGAGTTTATCAACCTGTACAGGGTCGATGTCTTCAAAGCCATTACGGTCGATGAAAGCCTTCCAACTATCACCATGCAAATTCAAATGATAAACAACGATGAGCTTAATAAGCCCATGATGGAACAGGCTGTTGTCAGCCTTGTGCCTCTTAAACTTCTTAGACATTTTATACAAGCTCCGATGAAAATAGAAAGGCATGTTTAGAGGATACCCTATAAAAATCATCAGCAAATGTAGGTGGTGGAGGAACACAAGCTCGTATCGACCTTCACAGGTCACGAAATGCTTTATTACCATTAAAGTACTGTGCCATCATGGTTTGAGTGTAGAGATGGGCATACCTCGGTCACAGGAGGTGACTCTGCGAGATAGAAACAACAATGTCCACGACACTTCCTCGACCTTGCAATTCTTAAACCAACGTTGTCCCGAGGTGGGTAACCCTGTAGCTAAGCTGATAAACTGTTCATCGATCTCTAACTGTATGTCGCCTATCTTGGCTCGATAGCCATCGAAGGTCATGGAAAACTGTCATGCTACACAAAGGTTAAAACCCTCAAATCATTTCATGAAAGTAAGCCATCCACTATCTTCCAAATCTTGGCGGGCATTGTCAAACATTAACAGGGCTTGCTTGCCATTGGGTTCAACTCGGACGACTGGTGCCATGGAGTTGAATGCATGGTAAGGGAAGGGTTTGAATTACAAACACACACAGCAATAGAGCTACCCAGTCTAACTGGAATGAACGAACAAAAGAGATAATCATAAATGCGAGCATGAGAAGGTGGTGGAGTCTGCCATGCAAAATATTCATTACCCAAGTACAACCGCCAATTTTCCTAGTTGTTCACTCCATAATACTAGTTCAACCATTAAGTCATGTGTACAACCAATGAAAGCCAATGTGTATACCAATGCACGCAAACATTATGCCATAGTGTTCAAACATCCGACATATAAATCAAAACCCAAAATCAACTATGCGCCAATGTATATAATCAAAAGTTTATCCAAGGTGCCAAACGATGTTCATGTGGTTGACAAGCCAAAAGTTATAAAAAGATTAACATAAGGATTATATCATATATATATAGAAAACATTAATCATAACCCCTATGCATTTTCATGGAATCAATGATCAGGCAAGTCATAAAAAGTGTAAATCCAAATGCTCAATGCCTTACAAACTCAATAAAACCAAGTTATACAGTCAATATAAGAATGTCCAATGAGCAAAGTTCAAAAGTTCTTCCAGCTACATAACGATAAACAAAAGGTAAGCGCAGTAGGCATATCGATAAAAAGATCATGACAGTTCAGATAGTGATCAAAATGTAACTTCGAAAGATTCATTTTTCATGCTTACAGTCGTGAAAACAAAACGAAAACAAGTGTGTAAATGTCGCAAGAAATGAAAACGTCGTTTATTTGAAAATTGCGACAAAACTTGATGTTTGCAAGACATAGGTGTAGGCAGCTTATAGGATCATGGAAAAATGTGAGTTGGCTGCCAACACGAATCCACTTCAATCCTCTGAGTTCTCACCTCGAGGAGGTCAGTCCTACACTTTGGTAAACCCCCAACCTAGATCTAATCCAGTTGGGGGAAATTTTCATAATCCTTATCAGAACATTCCTGCTAGAATGATGCCCAACCCATCTTATACAAATTATTCTGGAGGAGGGCCTTATAATCCTGGACAGGGCTATGGTTCTTATCAAAATCTTGGATGAGATGCATTTTCTCAAGAAAAATCTTTAACGGGAGGTTGGGGCCAGATGTCGCAACCCCGCCTCCCTTTTCTAGCTACACTCAATCTGCCAGACTTGTCTAAGTTAATGAACGACCCGGTGAGTCGTGATACCACATGGCCCCCCGTCACCACCAAAATTCCTTTAGACATTCCAAAGTTTGAAGGTAAGAATGGAGAGGACCCTGGTGATCACGTCACTACCTTTCACCTTTGGTGCTCATTGAATTCCTTGAACCACGATTCTATTAGATTACGATTGTTTCAACGCACTCTCATTGGAGTTGCTTAACAATGGTATATTGAGATGCCTAGGTGGACATATGGGTCATTTAATCATTTGGTGATGGTATTTCTCAACCACTTTCAATTTCCCATTCGTTATGATGTTTGCCTCAAAATTTTGTAGACTTTACGCCAGGACACCGCCACTCATATCTCGGATCATATCCAGGAGTGGTGTAGACGAAAGTGGTTGATTAAGACCCCTATACTCCCAGAATTTATTCTAGAATGGTTCCTAAAGTATTTTTACCCTCCTATCTCAAAGGAAGTTTCTACTTTCGGGGTCTCCAATGAGGAAGAAGCTATCTTTAGAACCCAGCATTTAGATTTAATATATGTTCAGTCTGGGATGTTATATCACCTTCTTCCAGAAGCACCGCAATCAAATTATGATCCTAGGAAAAAACCCGAACCTCATGTCGATGGCATTGTAGGGTCCGCCAATGTAAAGTACATAGACTCAAGGACGGAGTTTTCCAGAGGACCAGCTTCGTCTGTGTCCTCCAAACTCACCTAGTCAGTGGATGTACATTCCGTGCAATCAACGAAAAACCCAAATGGTGACCAACAACCTGATGGGAATAAAAGGAAAGGTCAAAACAATCGTAAGGGTGGGAAAAATGGTAACAAACCCAAGGACAAAGATAATAATGGGAAGCAGAATGATAATGTTGGAGAGGGCAAGAAAGAGAAACGTAAGGTGAAGTTTCCTTGTAAACTTTGTACCTATGACCACCTTACACATTTATACCCCAAACTTGCGGAGGCTGCGAGGCTTTTGAATCTACCACCCATGGTGCAGACGAATCCATTCCCACATAACCAACACTTATCCTTGAGCTCTATGCACTTCGGAAATGTGGCCGGTGGGAGTCAAAACCCACCACCGCAAGATGGATATCACGTATGTATCAACATGGTCGATGCAAAAATTGATATAGCTACCCGCTCTCGAGATTATATCTCTTCACAAGATAACTCTGGTCTAGAAGCTCCCCCTCCTCCTCCGAAGATGAACTTACAGATTGAGAAACTAGAGCCACCGCCTCGTATTGCGAAAGGAGTACTTAAGCGCTCTACCCACAATCCTATTGCTAGAGTCACCCAGAACTACTCTATTGTTGAGGACCTGGGCCAAACCCCTTGTGCAATGTTGGCTTTGGAGGTACTCCAGATGTGTCCCTCACAGAGGAATGCCTTACTCTTTTCCTTAGGATCTCTTGAACCTACTGGTTCAAAAGTTATCAAGTTTGATGTCACAGATGTGAAGCCTCGCTTACCTTACCATGTGGATTTCCAAATTCATGTGGAGTATTCCAAGTATACGATTAAATGTGAATTTGTTGATGAAGGTGCTACCACCTGTGTGATTTCCCTGGTCTGTTGGAAAGCTCTCAGTTCTCCTACCCTTTCCAAGTCATCGAACATGTTGACTGCATTTGACGGTCATTCCTTCTGCCCTCACGCTATTATCCCTACCTTTCTAGTCCAGTTAGGTGGTAAGAGGGTAGAGGTGGAGGTAGAGGCAGTTGATGCGCCTCTTGATTATAACATGTTACTGGTTCGCAATTAGACCTATTCTATGGTCACTGTCGTATCGTTCGTCTTCCGTATGCTTTATTTTCCTCATCAAGGGAAGATTGTGAACATTGATCAGTTATCTTTTGTGTACTCTAGTCCTAACGCATCTGTTGGACCGTCGATCCATGTGATCAACAATTATTAGATAGAAACTGAGAATATCAGTGTCAGAATGTATTCTTCCCTCATGGGTACTTTCGATGTCTTGGCATTGATTCACCACGTTTATGCCATGTCTAGTAGGCCTACTTTAGCAGGGAGGTCCTTTCCTTTCCTCACTTCCTATCTTAGTGATCCATGGACCCTACCTTCTCCGACTTCATCATGTGAAGGTCAGTCGCATGCTGGAATGGATATTCCACTATCAATAACAAAGATTGCGTATCAAGTTGTTCTTGACTCTTCCGCCGATATTGATCCTATTACCTCGCAGACGGACGAGGAGGATCCTGTTCTTA
>SNQJ01S0000826.1:0-18456 GCA_010110895.2 Picea sitchensis | reverse complement strand
AGCTCTGTTGTTTTAAAAGAATCCCAAAATATTTGTGATAGTTTGCTATTTCTAATTCTGCCACGAAGTAAATTGGATAAATAGAAAAGTCAAGAGAAAAATGATGAAGGACCATATTCAAGGACGATTCCAGAACAGAAAATTGTGGAATCAAAGATCTGATTCGACATAGCAGGTGGTGCCTGCATTAATATCCCTAGTACGGTCACCAATTCTGTTGTGAGTGGTAAATCCCTCTACGGACTAGCACTTAGGGTTTTATCATGCATGAAGAAAAGACCTAAAGATTCCTTCTTTTTACTGCCATCCCAGACCTAATCCCCATTATTCTTAAGCAAATACGTAGTTAAGAAGATCAAGTGAACATACCTTATTTCCTGTGTTTGATATCGATCCCTCTTCATGCTTGGTAGCTCTTTGACTGCAACTCTCCTCCCAAGGCCAACCTACATTCACAAAAGACAAACAAAGAACTCCACATGCATTTGGTCTACAGATTAATGGGTTAGAGATTTAATCAACATGTATGCAATAAACAATGAAAACCTCATATGGTGGGATGGGAAAAGTACTTCTTTATTATTAACTTCACTAAAGAAACTTACAATTATGAATGCGGCCACTACTCCATGAACTTGGTTCTGGGCTCCTCTTCAACTATCCTCCAACTGCTTTGCTCTATAGTTCGCTTTGCACAAGGATGGATAAAGGTTGGGACAAGGGGAATGATCAATTGGGTATAGTCTCTTTACTATGATTTTCCTCCTTTCAAATGGGACCCTTACCCCTTCTTTTATAGGCTAGAAGGAGCTAGGTATTTGGTCGAATGACCGACCATGCATGGACAAAATTTTTAGTTAACTTTCCCAAAGCTATGTGTTCCATCAGCAAATTTCCTTTTTCCGTTCTTTTGTAGGTACACACGGGTTGCATTGGAGAAGCTAGCGTGTACATGCTTGCAGTAATGGAGCAGGGTGCCTGGGAATTTATAAAGAGGGTTTTTTTAACCAGAACTGTTTAGTACTGGCTTGGAAAAGAAGGCATATGGGATGGTCTGATGTCAGGTAAGTATGTTTGGTGCAAATTAGTGTTATAACACTAGCATATAGGATAGGTATCCACTCCATCGTTCATTTTGCATTATTCTTCGACTACTATTTTTTACGCCTTAGGTACGAACCCATTTGTTGCGACACAGACCCTTCCATCTGTTATAAGTAGTGTCGCTAATAAATGTTAGAGACTTACCAAACATGGGTGCCTTAGTTAGATCCCCTTTGTCATTTGGTGCCCATGCCGAGTTTTTCCTTAGGACCGGGAGTCCATTATAACTTGATACATGACTTTATGATGAGCCTCATTTCTCACTCATGCACATACAACCTTATTCCCCACAAACTCCCAAAAATGAGTCTTAGTTAATCTCTTTTCTGACTCATCTAAAAAACCAAAATGATTGCCGAGCTATTTGTGCCTTTCACACTCGTTAAATTAGATTTGAAAGGTCATGAGTCCTAGTTAAGCTCTTTTTCGACTCGTTACCAAAAATAGAAAAGATCGCAGAGTGAACTTGTCTTTTTCACACTCGTAAACTGGATTTGAAAAGACATCTATTTGGCACAAGTTTACCCCTTTTTCACACCAAGTAGACTAGAAGACATAAAAAAGGACATTTTGTGGCGTCAAGTTGTGATTGCATCTCATGCCCTCACTTGAGTATTGAGCCTTTAGCCGGTTCTCACTTAGCGTTGTAAACCGTTTCCTAAGAAATTTTTGCATCCTCAACCAAGCCGAGCCTTGTTTATATCCTTCACAATTTGACACCCTATACCCTGGAGGAAACATCACCCCAAGTGTCCATCTACCACATGCATTTCCATGGATTGAGCATAGGTACGTTCCACTACTGGAACTAGTTTTGCTTACTTGGGGCACTCATTTCCTCCTCTGTATCATACCATTCATTTGTTATGAAAAAAAAATAGACGGGCGAAAAGGGAGTATTATATTATATTTGGCAGTAGTCGTGTCACCTTTGAATATAGCACAAAGTTATTGAGTCCTTGCGTCATCATAATTTTGGGTTTAGCATGGTCCTAGGAAGCTGATCTCATTATAGAGTTTTCTCTACCGAATGGTTACTCTTCCAGTCCCCATAGAGAACATTATCGATGCCTCATGCATATGATAATTATATCATTGGGTCTATGTTGTCGGTGTCTACCATATGTCTCATGCTCTTGTTCAAAGGAAGTTCATCAACCTGTGTCGGTCACTCCTTAGAAATATTGACTTTTCATGTCGGTCATACCCTTAGTTTGTCTCAGAATCACATGATACTATGGTATTATCATGCACCCTGGCCCTACTTTCATCATTGGTAGGTCACCTTGAACCCATAAATCAACATTTCATCATTGGTCGTTGACTGGGTGGTTTCCCTTATGTTCGACGGTAAGACATCTATTCACACTTTGGGATTCGTGCAATGTCTTGGATGCCATTAGCCTTATTGGTGGTTTCCTTGCATTTGTCAACAATTTTCATCATTGGCTTCTATTCAGAGGGTCTTTTTCATGTACCGCTTGCATTTGGTACACGCAAAAGACGCACCGGGTCATTGGTTTGTGAACATGTTCTTGATTCGATATCCAACAAATTATGAAGCTCTTGCTTTGTTCCTCGTGACGAATGATGAGAGATGCCTTAATGCTCTCCTTTCGGTGGGTCTCTTTCCATCGAATTCAGCTTACTTATTCTGGATTTGGGACCTAAAGTTTTATGAGTACCTCGAGGCTTGCAGTCATTAGTGGTAGGCTCTCGCACCATTGACATAGGGGAATACATCAATGTCTCTTGATCCATGGATTCCTCAAGTGTTCGACTTCGACTCCTTTATTCACACTTGTAGGAATGTACTCGGTGTCTTGATACCTACTTTCATTATTGGTAGGTTGTCTTGCGTTTGTTAATGGTATACCTCAATGATCGGTAATCAAATGATGTCTCATTGTGTTCGACCTCAACTCCTTTATTCACATGATGTATACTTGCACCCTTGGTGGATAGTGTAGAAGACTTGAAGACATCACTATGTGGCCACAAATTTCCTGAGTTGTTACTTCCTTTGCATTGGACCAATACCTATATGACTTCAGTGATCACGGGAGATCAGATTGTACTCCATGGTATACAAATATCTTTAGATTAATTTTGAGACTGGTTTCACTGGGCCTTGTTCGTGACTATGACAACTTTTGGCATGTAACCACATTTGTATTTTCTTATTCATGGCCACGAACACTTATTTTGTATATTTTTCACATGGATCTGTAGTGTATTCTTGGTATCCATGTATGCAAAGTTAGTACAGAATGTAATGAGTAGTTGAGTTCATCCAGTTGGTTATCTACCACTCCACTCATGGGTTATTTATAATGTATTTCAGACATCATAGATACTCCTCTGACCTCACACATTAGGGGGAATCTGTTATAGCAAGATTTTCCCCACCATTGCTATCTTGCACAGAGGGCCTTTTTCCATTTCCCTATGCAGACTTGTCATCCATTTTTGATGAATCCAGAGCTAAAATACATATTTTTCCACATATACACACCCTATTTACTTTACAACGTAGGATGCTCTACTACAACCCGCGTACATCAGGATTTGTGCCAGAAAATACAAAAATGAAGTCGGGTTTCCATGTCACGATAGGGGATCTCTGATCCTTGGCCTTCCATATACTGGAAATGTTCTGACTCAGCCCTTCAGTTGCATTTTGAAGGCTATAAAATCACAATTCCGAGCTATGGAAAAGAGGAGAAAGCATTCAAATTTAAGAGCAAAGTTACTCTAGATAAATTACTTCATAATGAGTCTGCATCCCTTTGTCCCTCAAGTCTGAACACAGTGTTCATCCCCCAAGCTCTTTCCCTATTGTTGAGAGAACCTCATTGTCTCTTTTCTATGAGCTTTCCTTTGGTGGAGGATTGAAGTGGTGGAGGCCCAGTTGGAAGGAACTTGGATTCTTGGTTTCGAACCGTGATGACACAGAAGTCTGTAATGTTGTCACTTATGTTGATCATTTATTAATAGAAATACTCCTTTCCCATCCTATTGGTATCTTGAAAATATATGATTATTATCCATGGGAATGTTTGTAATGTTTATTAATGGATTATGTTATCTAATGTGATAACCCCTTTATATTATCACTATATACTTTCTCTGCTTATTTGTTGAGAACTTTTTGCAGGTATAAAGCTTTGGGCCAAAGTGCTCAACGATGGAACATCATCAAATGTTGGATTGAGGTAGGCATGTTTCCTATATTGCACATTAGTTTATATAGTATACGTTGGAATTGAGTTGATTTGGTATTAAAGGAAATGCATAATGTTCCATATGCTGGACATCACGGTTACCATAAAACAATTACAACAATAAGAAACCAATTCTTTTGGCCAGGAATGAAAAAGTATGTTGTTGATTACATCGCCATATGTATGGAATTTTAGAGAGTGAAGGCTAAGCATAGGCACCTAGTGGGTTTTCTACAACCCTTACCAATTCCAGAGAAGAAATGGGAAATGGTAACCATTGACTTTATAACAAAATTTCCTAAGACAACAAGACAACATTATTGATTCATGGTAGTGGTTGATAAATTAACAATGGTTTCTCATTTTGTTCTTGTAAAAAAAAATTATACAACAACCAATATTGCAGAAATTTACATGAGGGAGATTGCTAGGTTGCATGGGATACCTAGGAAAATTGTCTCAGATAGAGACATAAAGTTTACTTAAAATTTATGGAGGGTATGTTTTAAAGGATTTGGTACAAATATGAACTTTAGCACAACATGCCATCCATAGTCAGATGGGCAGACATAGAGAGTCAACCAAATAATCAAAGACATGTTGAGGAAGTATGTGATGGATAAGCCATCTAAGTGGGACTATTAATTTCACTTGGTGGAGTTTGCCTATAATAATGGGTATCAAGATTCATTGAAAATAAGCCCATTTGAAGCTTTGTATGGTAGGAAGTTCAATACTCCAGTGAGTAGGGACAACCCAACAGATAGAGTGGTACTTGGGCCAGAATTGCTCAAGGATATGGAAGACCAGATCGTTATGATTAAGTAGAATTTAATGACAACTCAGTATAGTCATAAATTTTATGCAGATAAGAACATGACAACTAGAGAATTTAAAGTGGGGAAGCATGTGATTTTAAAAGTGAAGCCCAATAAGAGCTCTTTGAATTTGGGTAGTTGTACAAATCTGAGAGATAGATTATGTGGTTCATTTGAGATATTGTACATAATAGGGTCAGTTGCATACATTCTTGCATTTCATGCTTCCATGAATGTGCATAATGTATTTCATGTCTCTTTTCTTAAAAGATACATACATGATCCTAACCATGTTATTGATTGGCATATGATTAAGGTAGAGACAGAGGAATATTTTCAGGTCCAACCAGTGCGAGTATTGGACATACAAGATAAAATGCTCCGAAATCGAGTTATAGGGATGGTAAAAGTCCATTAGACCTACTACGGTCCTGAAGATGCTACTTGGGAGCATGAAGATGCCATGTGGGTGGAGTATCCACATATTTTTGAATAAATTTTGGAATTTTGATTTTCGTTTCGTATATGCACTGAGGACATTGCCAAAATAAGGTGGAGGGAAATGTAATACCCCAGTTTTGAACCCCATATTAAATATTGTATTTTGTTCATTTATGAAATCCGAGAGTGTCTAAATAATTATTAAGAGGCCAGTGTGCCTAGGAAATGTAATGGTTTGATCATTATTAATATAAAACACATCATTAGTTACTAGAAGGATAAGGACAACAGTTATAGGTGGCTATGATTCCACAAGAGAGGGGGATTGAGGGGATAAGTATTTATTTTATAATTTATTAACCAATTTTGTTTAAGGGAGAATAACATTTACATGAGATTCTTAGGAGGGAGGCCAAGTGGTTATTGGATTCCAATAACTACATAAACCCATCTTTNNGGTTCTGGGGGGGGGGGGGATGGTTGCTTCTTCTTCACTCATCATTCACTCACTCAATTGCTTGTTATTCACACCTTTAATTATTTCACCCACTCATTTGTCCTCATTCGTGTCTTGGCTTTGGAAAGGAAAATGAACTGTTGAAGAGAAACCATGGTACTGTTGGTTGTAGAGAGTGTTGGTGTACTCCAACCATGAATCAAGACCTGCATGTCTGAGATTATTTGGTCCGTGCTCAGTTTTTCTCACAACTGCATGTCCTGAGAGTCACAACATGGAGATTCTAGACCAGATGCACTGGAGCCCTGGAAGGAGATGGACATCCTGAGGGACTGCATGGAAAAGAAGTGGTTCCATTCTCTTGGGTTGTGTAGGATGGGTAGAAGAGAGTTGGTATACTTTGGATTGTTGTGGGTGTTGAGAAGCATGTAAGAGCTTGAGTGATGATTGGTTTTGGAATCTGAGTGACACTCTAGAATCGTCCTTCTGGATTCATAGCCCACACTCGGGGGTGACATTACTATTGAGACTTGGAACAAAATTGGCTACGGTTGGGTGGAACGTCCTTGGTCTTCAGCCAGTTGGTGATTCATTTTATGAAAGATAAGTGCTCTCTATTACAGTTTCATTTACATGTATATCTGTATTTCAGTTGTGTATTTGACTATCTATGCATTTCATATCTATAATATGCATGCTTCCTAGTTATTATTGTGTGCGAAATATGGTTCATCTCTTTTATGTTATAATATAATATTTATTTCTGCATTTGGTTTTCATGTCTCTTAATTAACTGAGAAGTCTTTGATTTCGAGATAAGTTTAGATATTTGAGTCTTGGGACTGCAACATGCCCCACCTGCTGGTGGTTGGGTGTGTTGCAGCATGTTTAAATAGCGTAGCCCAAGCTATGCGTGGCTAGGTATGTTACAATAGAATATACATTTATTAGAAAGGATGAGACAATTAACTTGGACCTACCCATAGATGATCCAATAATTGAATCATAAGAAATTAGGGACACCCCATCAAAAGATAAATTTGTGGCATCATAGGATGTGGTCAAAGAGGATTCTATTGTTCCCCTAAATTTGGACCAGGAAGAAAATAAATCACTTATTCTATGGAAAAGGGAAAGTTTGGTAAACCAAGAAAAAAAAGAGGAAACTCTATAACATCTAGAACCTCCATACCAATCAATCTAGAATCGAAGAGATCGTGACTAAATTCATCAAAAGTGGTGGAATCTTGGACATTGGTATTAAAGAAGAAAAACAAACCTTCAGTAGAATAGTCAGTGGTTACAAGAAGTCAGACATGAAATCCAATATATATATGTTATGTTTTTGTACTTGTTATGTAATCCCTTGTTAGAAATTTCTTGAGCAAGAAATTCTGGAATGTAGTTTTGGAGGATACAAGATTTCTCAGAAATCAGAAGTTGGAAATTCCTAAGGATACACTTTTGTAGTATTGTTGTCGTCCTCAACTATAGCCCCTTATTTAATATAATTTATTTTTTTTGTTTAAAAAACACAACTTGTCTATATGGTTATTTCTCACTTCACAAGACTCCCATGGATAATATTTTAGTTCATTGTCCTTTCTGACACACCTTTATTGATTCTAGCCATCATGGCACATGAAAATTTTCCACAACATATTTATTTAATTTGCCTCTTCCTTTCCACACTCAACCTTCCAGGCTCATTCATTTTCTTCTCTGATAAATAGTCCCTTGGGTGATCCATATTTCTATGGTTTTCATGTGCAAGACAATTGCCAACTTATTTTCCAATGTCAATCATCCATTGGTGGTGTCTAATCAATAAATTTTGTTAATAATAAGGTTCCAATGTCATCACAATATCCTTCCTCTTGGGCTTTCCATCTTTCAACAATCATCATTTTTCCATAACTTCGTTCTTTTGACAGATATTGCATGTATTCCATATAAGTATGACTACTCTGGCTTGCAATTCTTTCACTACATCCACAACAACTCCTAAAACAATCTCAAGATTCATGATTTCAAAAAAAATCCATCATTTTAGTTATTAACATATTAATTTCAGTGAAACATAATACAATCATGCATTCACACAATTCATTCATGAATACATGCTAACATGTATGTGTGGATATCTAAAACTTTCACACTTTCTTAACTTACTCTTGCACATCTACTCAATGAATCCTTGCATTGATTTAAGAATACCATATTTTTATGTCATGTATTCCACCATGATGAGTTGGAAGGTCTAGCTAATGCCTCCACACATCATCCAACCACCTGTAGATTTTAACCTTTTACAATATTTTACTGCAAATAAATTTTCAATAAAAGAACATAAAAGATACAATGGAAAATACACACATTACACGAATATTTTTCCCCTGGAAACCCAAACCGGGAAAACCAACATATTCTATATTCATTCATAGTGATATATTGTTTACAATACAATATACATATAGGAGCCAACAACATATAAAACCCTAACCCAATGACCTAGATTAGTCAACAACCCTAATTCCTTAACCAAAAATAGAAAATTATCGGCAAAAACCATGTGCTGAAAAACTTCCCAACAATGGACAATCGAGGTGATACGAAAAACGAGGAAAACATGTGACATGTTTCCCAAGGAAAAAATGTGACATGTTTCCTAAGGAAAAAAATTTCTCGAGGGCGCTACCCCTGAACCCCTACACGCCTGACGCAATATAGCAGACACTAGATCTAGTCATGCAAATAATATAATGCATACCCAATATTCTCCCACTTGTTTTTTTCTTTGCATACAGGGGGTTATAGGTTTACATAGTCAACAATCTAGGGAAACAATTCCATGGATCATTTACACCAAGATAAATTCTCAGTGCTCACAAATATTTTTAATGAATATGCAACATTCTTCAAAGTGTCCACCTTCATCAACAACACTTTCTTTTATTCAACCATGTCTCTCACAAAGTGATATTGAATATCAATATGGATTGTCTTTGAATGATAAGGTAGGTTCTTCGCCAGAAAAATTGCACTTTGACTATCACAATCAATCCTTACAGCTTTTTGTACTAACCCAATACCTGAACACAATATTTTTAATCATATTGCTTCCTTACTTGGATGAGTGGCTACCGTGTATTCAACTTATGTAGTTGAAAGTGCCACTACAACCTGTCTTTTGCTAATCCAACTGATTTCTCCTCCAAACAGGTTAAACAAATACCTGTTTGTAGATATCCTATGATCCAGATCTCCATCCTAGCTTGCATCCACAAAGACATGTATGTCCAACACTCTGTCCAATCTTGGTATTCCTTGGTAGCACAATCCATAGCTAGCAGTGCCATGCAAATACCCCAAAACCCTTTTTATTGTTTTCCAATGCTCCTTCTCTAGTTTTGACATATACCTTCTCAAAAATCCCACTGCATGTGCAATGTCTGGTCTAGTACATACCATTGAATACATCAAAATTCCAACTGCAATCACATATGGAATACATGACATGTTCTCCTCCTCTTCATGTGTCTTGGGACACTATTCTGTAGATAATTTACACCAACAGGAATAGGGACCTTGACCGGTTTAGATTATTGCATATTAAACCTCTGCAATATTGTGTCAACATAATTTCTCGGATTTAACCAAAGTTTCCTCTTTTTTTTATCTCTTTTAATTTCCAGTACCAAAATGAAATTTGAAGAACTGAGATCCTTCATGTCAAATTTAGAGGAAAACTGAGTTTTCACATCTTGGATTATCTCCTTGTTGTTTCCTTTTAGCAACATGTAATTCACATACAAGACAAAATAAATCAAATGATCACCAATTAAATTAAAATACAGAAAATGATCCTATTTGCTTCTTGTGAAGCCAAGTCCCATCATATAAGTATCAAATTTTTTATACCACATCCTTGGTGATTGTTTTAAACCATATAGGGACTTTTTCAGCTTTCATACCATCTCCTTATTTCCTTTCATATCAAAGCCTTCTGGCTGATTCATATATATTTCTTCTTCTAGATCCCCATGTAGGAATGTTGTCTTCACATCCATCTGTTCTACCTCAAAATCAAATGCAACAACAATAGATAATAGAAATATTATAGAAGTTAACTTGGCAACATGAGAAAAAAATCTCACCAAAATCAATTCCCTTAACCTAGGAATAACCCTTTGCTACTAATTGATATTTGTATTTCTCCACTTTTCCTTTTGAATTCATATTATTTTTAAATACCCATTTTCTTCCGATGATATTTCCTCCATTCAACAACTCCATTAGATCCCAAGCCTCATTCTTATCCAAGGATACCATTTCTTCATTGATGGTATTTTCCCATTTCTTTCCATCCTATGAATCCACTGCCTCCCTGACAGTTCTAGGATCATCACCAGTAATAGACAAAGACAATTTTGAATGGAAATAAGATGGAGTATACCTTTTTGGTATCCTTATTTCTCGAACCGATCTCCTCAATACCGAAGTATGATGATCTTCTTCTTCTGTAGAGTTTGATTCATCATCCTTTAAATCAAACTCTAATTTCTCTAGTTCTTCCTTACTTGGTAGGACTTCGTGTTTAACAACATCCTTCATTTCTCTAAATACCACATCTTGACTATACACAACCTTCTTAGTTTCTAGGTTCCAAATCTTATTTACCTTTGAGACCATCTTTATACCCAATAAAGATACACTTTTCATCCTTCTTATCTAGCTTACTCCTATTTTCCTTTGGAACATGAACATATGCCTCACAACCAAATACCTTGAAATGTGTGAGAGAAGGATTATTACCAGTCCATACCTCTTATGGAGTCTTGTCATCCAATGCTAATGAGGGTAATATGTTGACCAGGTAACATGCAATACCCACTACCTCTACCCATAATTCTTTCCCTAACCCGGCACCACTAAGCATGCACCTTTTCTTTTTCCATCAACGTCATGTTCATCCTTTCTGTAACTCCATTATTCTTAGGTGTGTATGGAGTATTATTATGCCTTTATATACCATACTTATTACACAATTATTCAAATTCATTCTCATATAACTCTCCTCCATTATCTGTCCTCAACACCTTAATTCTTTTCTCTGTTTGATTCTCAACAAGAGACTTAAACTCTTTAAACTTGTCAAAGACTTCAGATTTATTACTGAGGAAATATATCCAAGTATTCCTTGAGAATTAATCTATAAATGAGACATAGTACAAATATTTTCCCAATGATAGAACCAACATAGGTCCAAACACATCACTACGAACTAGTTGTAAAATTCCTTCTGCCCCCATTGCACCAGAGGGGAATCTTACCCGATTCTACTTCCCATATAAACAATGTTCACAGAAATCAAAATCCAGAGAATGATTAGACATAAATTCAACCATACCTTTACCGTGTAGTAGTCGAAGACCCTTCTCTCCGATATACCCCGGTCTTTGATGCCACAACATAAAATTTTCTCTAGAGACTGTAGGAGTTGTTTTTTATTCAAATCCAATATCATGAACAATGGAACTGTTACACCCATCACTAATAGTGTTTCCTTGCATATTATATAGAGTTCCAAACTGAACTCCCTTCAACAACACCATTTCTCCTTGAACCATCCTACAAGTTTCCTTTTCAAATACTTTTTTTACCCTTGCATCGCTCATTTTTCTTATAGAAATCAAATTTCTGGCCAAAACGGGGATGTGAATAACACCAGGTAGTCTTCTAATCCTTCCATATATGAGCCTCAACTTGAATTTTCCTTGTCCTATGATTCTGGTTGTTGAGTCATCACCTAGGAAAACATTACCTCCATCATACCTTTCATATTCACAAAACCACTTCCTGTGGGGAGTCATATCAAAGGATGCACCTGAGTCAACCAACCATGCCTCATGATCTGCATGTGTGCTTGAAGAAGCCAAGTACACATCCATCCTTCTTCCTTGGAGGTATTTTCTTCTGTAGAAGGAGATTCTTCATATCCCTTATTTTGATCAACTTTGGATATACACTTCTTCTTGTAGTGCCCTTTTTTTCCACATCTCCAACATACCTTTACAAAATTTCTAGGAGACTTATATATTCCCTTAGACTTAGATATCCCCCTTAAGGAATTAGATATATTTATTTCCTAGGAGCATCCTCTTGTAAATAATGCATATGTTATTTGTCCTTCCATGTTCTTCCATCTCATCTCCTCCGACAACAAGGATGGGACCACTTCATCAAATATTAAGGTAGTTGTACTACTACCTATGGACACAACCAAACTATCCCATGATTCTGGTAAAGAGAATAGTAAATTGATACACTTATCTTCATCTGAAATTTTAATCTCAATAGATACTAATTGACTTAGCACAATATTAAAGGCGTTCAAATGCTCTGCCACTGAGTATCCATCTCTAATCCTCAGGTTATACAACTTATTTCTCAGGAATAGTTTATTTACTAGGGACTTGGAATGATACAACTTCCCCAACTTAACTGATTCGGATTATTTTTGGAATGAAATTAAAGCAGAGAAATTACAATGAAATACTCATGAAAATTTCCAGAAATAGAGAAATACAACAATACTTGAGTTCTATTAATGAAATAATTGTAAAGAGACTGTAAAAATACAAAGTGAAAGACTCCCTAGAATGGTGGTAGCTTTATCTTTGAGAAGAGATGCGACATCTATGCTCATTCACTAGAAGATGATTACGATGAGGCTCTGAAGGACTTTTTATGATAAACATGAATGTCAAAACCCTAGAAATCCAAAAACCTAACCCTAGGAGATGAAACACCAAAAGTCATGTGGGCCCCTTTTGGGTAATTTTTTAATACCCCAAGGCCAAGCCCTTACTGAATTGTAATTATGTTTATAGGCTGGTGATTCAAGTGTTTATAAGTTAGGAGGATTATGTGTTTATTAGGCCGGAGAGCCTAGATGTTGAAGGCTAGGGAGATTGATTTTTATATATGTAAATACTCATATCATTAATATAAAACATTGATGCATGTAGATCGACCACGAAGAAAGATTTATGGGGGACTAAGCTCCAATGCAAAGGGAAAGGGAAGGGTGATAAGGGGCTAGGAAAAGGGCTAAGCTTGTGGGCTTATCTCTAAGGGAATATTATAATATATTCCTAAAAGACTAAATTTTTGGGAAATGACCCATGTTATCCTAAGTTCCTTTGGGAAAGGAATGAACTCCAAGTGGGGAGGAATTATCTCCCAAGAGATCCATGTGTCAATGTTGGCACATGCAATTTTATGTTGGAAATCAGTTCATTGTGAGGTTCGTTCAAGGATTATTTCCATTCTTCCCACGTACTCACAAAATCATGCACCAAGACATCCTCTTGATCATAGATCTATGCAACATTCATGGAAACTCATAAACCTGCAATCCTCCTGAAGCTAACTTGTTTAATCCTGTGAAGCATATCACAAATACATATTTCATGAGCCATATCACACCCTAGTCATATTTTTGTTGCTTCCCACACTTTTCTCTGGACTATTGTGTCTTTCTTTCATTACTAGATCCATAATCAATTTTGTTGTTTTTACTAATCTGACTAGATTGGCCTAGGAGATGGACTGAAGAGGTAGGTTGTCAAGCTTGTGAGAAACTCTCTCTAGGTGAGAGAGGTTGTTGGGGAAGTGATTTTTTCCCTAGAGGGAGCCTCATGACAGTTGTAGTTCTCTGAGACTTCCTATCCAGCCTATTGTTGAAGTCATGGAAGGGGACTGGGGCAGCTGAAGGAATGCCAAATAGAGAAGGGGCACACTCCCTGGGGTGGGATAGGCATGTGGGGAATGAGGGACTATAATTTGTGGATGTGAGTGGAATCTCGGGGAAAAAATCAGTCTTGTAGACTTTGTAACCTCAGCCTAGCCTGGGATTCCCTTTACCCTGGGTGGAGTTTAGTCCCAACTCGGGGGTAACCCATTGTTGATAGCTTGGATCAACATGGTCTAAGGCTGGGAGGTTTGTGGAAGGAATGCATGTAGTTAGTGTCCTTCTTAAACAAATACGTACTTTTTAACATATGCTTAATTACAAGATGTATGTTACACCTATGTTTGTTTATTGTATGTTTTTGCATAATTTTGTGTATGTTAACATAAATTATATGTTTATTTTTAATGTATTAATTATGATATTTCCACATATGAAAGTTTTTCGGTGGGATGCCTTGGATTTAGAGACTGGGGATGCTAAAAATTGGTACCAGAGCCCATGGTTTCAAAATTGAACCTGAATGGGCCGCAAATGTGGAATTTGAAGTAAAAATTCCATATGGATTAGATGTACAGAGTGCCATAGGGGCACTAAGAGAGCTCCTGGGTGGTAATGGAAAGCTCAGGAGGAGTGGTGGAAAATTTATCACATAAATCATGGTTGATAACCACTATATTGAATTTGAGCCATGGGATATGTGCAGGGGGAGGTATACCCTTCCCAACCGTCAGATCTGGAAAAGGTGCGCGATAGTTAACCTCCAAGTCCTTCGGACTTCGTGACTTCGACGAATTTTATGTTTTGTTGAGAAAAGGGGCCGAAGCCTGAAGTTACAAATTCCTAGAGTGATTTACAACCATAGATCATCCAGGACAAGGATATTTGTTGGATTTCCCAAGTGGTTCGACGATTTGATGTTCAGGGAAATTGGTTGTAGTGCACTCATAATGGAATTCCTCCCGAAGTCCCAAAGTCTGAAACTCATCTAGATTGTTCATGTTTCAGGATACGTGTTCGCAAATCAACCTATTCAGGAATTCAATGTTCAAAGGATTTGTGGTGTAGTGTGGATAAGTCTCGGAGTCCCAAAGTCCTGAAGTCAGGAAGCACTAGAGTGACGTGGCCTGATGACATCACCAGGGGTAACGTGGACCTCCTCTAGTCATACCATGTCTCATTCAGAATTGTACTTTTGATGACCTTGTTGGACCAATAGCAGTCTGACACATGGGGGCCACATGTCACCATATTATATGATGAAAATAGTACTACATGGACCCCAGAAAATTTAAGAGGTTTAAGAATTCGATGTTCAGAGGAAATAATTGATGGTGAAGGAAGAACTTTCGGATCTCTGAAGTCCCATAGTCATGAAGTCTCGAAGTCCCGAAGTCGTGAAGCATCAAAGTTACATGGCATGATGATGTCACCTAGGGTGATGTGGACCTACTCTAATAATGCCATGTGTCACTTGTTTTTGTATCATTTACAAGCCCTTAGTACCAATTGGGACCTAACACATGTCACCCATTGGTGGGGCCACGTGTCACTACATCAATTGTTTGACAACCGAGCAAAGTATATCATCATATTTTCCAATTCAGTGTTCGGAAGGAATGATGTGTGATGAAGGTGAAACCCATAAAGATATGAAGAGAGAAGTAAATCCTCACCATTGATCAAGAGAGCGTACGTGGCAGCAGATCCTGCAGTCCAGAGACTTGGCACTCCCAATGATTCAAGGCATAAGAAGTTGGGGTTGAGGACTCCCAAAGGCTCAATGGTGGGAGTCCATCTCAACCATTGATTACAATTCACACGTGGCGCCATATCCCAAGGTCCATAGACTTGCTACTCCGGAGGAATTGATTTGCAGGTTGCTTTAAGTTGAGAACTCCTGAAGGCCAGAGTTAATCTCGATCGTTGATCAGGAAGAGGATACGTGGCAGTAGATCCAACAGTTCGGTTAATTGGCATGCCAGAAGGATTGAGAGTGTGGACAATCTGAAACTCCCGAAGCCCGTAGTCCTGAAGTTGATCATGGCCATTGGTTAACGAGAAGGCACGGTATGTTGATTTGTTATTGGTAAGTTAAAAAATTCAGCAATTCGGGAGGCAGCGCAAGATGGAACCTCAGAACTCTCGAATCCTGGAGTCTCAAAGCTCTATATATCTCCTACCAGCCTAGTGCTTGGTCACAGTCATGGTCACATGATATTGGGGCCCAAAGAAAAAAGGCTAGTGCCCAGAAATTGTTTTCAAAAGAAAGAAAAGGGATTAAAGAAGGAGTCTATGGGATCCTGAATTGTACATACCTGCACCTAAAGATGTAAGGAAGTCCTGTACCTTATGAGAGGATCCAACATGAGTCCGAGAACAAAATTCGATGAAAAAAGAAGATCACACGTGCAAAGATCAACTTCACAAGAAAGACATTTTTTGGATAGCCATTAAGGTTAAGGTAGCTCATGTAGCCATGGTGAAAGAAGCTACAAGAGACATCGATCTAAGGAAAGAATATATTGTGACCGTCAAAGGATGAATTCAACAAAAATGCACAACAACCTTCATATCTAAAAGTTGCAGAGGGGGACCATTGGATCAACACTCGATCAAGTATTGACCGTCGGATCAACATCCGATTAAGTCCTCACTATTAGATCAACACAAGTAAGATCTACGATGGAGATAAATTTTGAATATTGGGGGAATAACAAATATCTTTGCGGGTTTAACCTTTGCAATC
The DNA here is from genome assembly GCA_010110895.2 of Picea sitchensis. Classification (NCBI taxonomy): domain Eukaryota; kingdom Viridiplantae; phylum Streptophyta; class Pinopsida; order Pinales; family Pinaceae; genus Picea; species Picea sitchensis. The sequence goes on along the minus strand of SNQJ01S0000826.1, from coordinate 1,907 downwards.
CTCCTATACTATCGATCTGTAGATTTGACAAGATAAACAGTAGGAATTGATTCCACTACAGGAGAGCATTTTCTATTACGAAACTCAGAAAATGAAATAAAGGTCGTGCTAGTTGGGACTCTGCAATTGTCCTTGATCCTATATATCCACACTAGTTCAAGAATGACCATCAATCCTTGATAGGAGGTTAGCACCTAAAGAATTGAACGAGGTCGTAGCCTCGATCACTTGGGTCGGAGTTACAAGTCCTTTGAGCATATGAGGAGGACTAGGTTCAAAGCCTTTGTATTAAAAACATGGTTGTGCAGATATTTGATCCTGTTAGTGATCAAATCTAAGAGCTAAGACGATTCTTGGAAACCTAATTTCAACGCTTACAATGCAGTTACAACAAAAGATTGTCTAAAAAGGGTTTTACGACGAGAGGTCCCGCATCAATAAATTTTTGCTCAGGACTCAGATTTGAGCATGAAAGAAGGAGTTAGAATGGTCTTGAATAGTAGAATATAACTGTTCACCCATAAATTGGATCTAAACAGTCAATTTATAAATAAATCAACATAAAATAAGTATGATATATTAATGAATCAAAATGGTTCATGTTTTCATGAAATTATTGAGAACAGTTAGCCTGAAAACGTTTTTTTGGCTGCACATTTTTGCAGAGTTAACAACTATCAAGATGAACATAATCATCACAAAGAACAGAGAGATGGATGATACACAAGGGGCTTATAGCCAGGAATATGAGATTCAAGGAATGGATTCCCATTTGGGTATGGAAGGAACAAACTCCAATGGACATGGATAAGGAAATGATGATAACATGAATATGGTACATACCATTATAAATTTGTAGAAAGATGTCCAGAATCACAAGGCTGATAATGAAAGGCTTATGAAATCCAAAGAGAAACAAGAAGACTTTATATGAAGTTAATGCAAAGCCTAGATATAGGAGAGGACATCACAATCACTCATTCCAATAGGAGAGGACACAACAACTCAAGTCCATATTCTGTTAGGAAGCATCATAAGAGGTCTGGGGTGGATGAACTGAGAGGAGAAATGAATAAAATCAAACCTCCTACCTTTGATGGAGAAAAAAAGAAGGATGAAGATGTTGAGACATGGATTCTAGGCATGAGAAAATATTTCTAGCTGCATAATTATTCATCTCATGTGGAAGGAAGAATTGTTATTTATCAGTTGAAAGGAAAGACATCCATGTGGTGGGATCAACTTGTGCAAGTGAAACACATCAGAGAGAGAAGTGTGAATTATAAGGAATTAAAAAACCATTTTGAGAAGAAATAATTAACCAAGAGGTATTATGACAAAAAGATTAAAGAGTTCTTTGAATTCAAACTAGGCAACATGAGCATTGGCAGATATGAAAGGAGATTTTTAGAAATATTGAAGTATGTCTCCTTCAACAAATATGAGACAATTAAGATCCATAGATATTTGAATTGGATGTCATCTTTCATCAATGATAAGATTCAGTATGATGATCATCAAAACTTGGAGGAAACCATAAGGAGAGACAAGTGCTTATATGATCAACATAAGGGGAAGCCTACTTTCCAAAGAGCTTGGGAACACAAGAAGAAATTCAATATGGAACAAAGAAAGAAGGGGAAAACACCACCATTCTTCAGAAATAGTTCTCATGGACAACAAATCCATATGTTTGCACCCAATTCATCACTAGGTGAGCAAATTAAGAGTGCTTACATGCCCAGTTGGGCTCTGCTAGGCATGACAGTTGTGAAAGGAAAGGTTAGAAAGAGAAACTACAAAGCAATAAACAAGAATTAAACTAAAACTAATCAAAACTATAAATGAAAAATAGAGACAAATGGACCAATATCACCAATGTATAAGCTGATCTATTGATGAAATCC
>SNQJ01S0000825.1:225066-240233 GCA_010110895.2 Picea sitchensis | reverse complement strand
TAAAACAAACAAGGAACTAGCTCACTTGTTAGATATTCTAGATCAAACTCCTGAGGTCGAAGAAAGGATCAAAGAAGTTATGACAAGGCTTAAGAAATATAAGTTAATAACCATAATTTCAAGTGGTTTTATGTTTATCATGTCATAAAATCAATTATGAAATCTTGATTTTTAACTTTTACATTATCTAAACGAAAAAATGTTTTCTTTCTTATATAGAGATTTTTGGATCATGTTGACCTCGACATGCATGATGTCGGTAGTAGTGGCAATGCACAGACACCACAGGGTCCCGATGAAGGCCCTCATAAAGTTGCCAGGATGAAACTATTTAGATCTCCACCTTCCACACCATTAGGTGGGATCCACGACACACACACCAAGGAAGCGGCCACACATGTAGGCTTTGGAGCTGGTGACAGAGATGAGGTTGATGATTTGACCAACTATATGGTTTCTTTTCCAAAAGCAAGATGTGTGACTAGCATAGGGATCCTTAAGGGAACATTTATGGTCAATGAGGAAGGGCTTCCATTAAATAAAGTTAAGTCCCAGGTAATATTTTTTTTATTTTGTTTCATGTTCTCTTTGTAGACAAATATAAATAATCTAGATTATTATTTTTAAATTAATAATCATATAATATTTTTGTGTGTAGGGAATAACGATTTTTATAGGTCCTTGAATAATAAGGCGTTGCTGATTTTTGGGACCACCATATGGTAGAGGTGGAATTCCCAAAATTCCAACCTCAAAAAATAATTGATGGATTATCTTGAAATCCTTTTTGGTGTAGACACATTTAATAAGACCTTGGCCACCACCACAGCTGGCCAATATTTAAAATATACGCAAGAAACATATAGGAAGCACTTGAAAAAAAATGATAGGTACAAGCGTGCTCTGATGATTCCAGAGAGGGAGTGGAAGACCCTCATTGAGGATGCAAAAGAGAAGAAATTGATAGATGAAGGAAAAAAAACCTCTGGTCCCAAAAGGTAAATTACAATTTCAATTCAATACCTTCAATTTTTTTTAGATGTAAATAAAATTGTGGTATATATTAACATACTTGAAACTTTTGATGATAGGTTGACTAACACGTCGAAGGAAACAAAAGAAAGGGTTGCCAAATGTGGCTAGCACAGGCTAGGCCAGGATGACTACTTGAAGTTGCAGTCACGAATTGTAAGTACCTAAATATCTTATTTGTATCGCCTTAAAATTTTTAGGTAATTGCATCAAATAACATTAAAAATGCATACTCTTATGCAATGCAGAGTGACGAGTTTGGCACTGAAACCATGGAGGAAGACCTCCAACTTGGTTACAAGTATGGCTATAAAGATGTAGTTGAACACCGAAAATGGTTGGGGAAGTTACCAAGAACCACTTTGCAGGATAAGGTAAATGAAATTCAATCCACATTAACCTTTATTATTAATATAATACAGTCATGTTTGATATCATCGATAAATTTAATGTTTTACAACTTTGTTTTAATCAAAGGAGCAACAATGTCAACAAACGCACTAGTATTGGAGAGCAGTGTGTTGATAGCAGTTTGCAACCAGAAGATGGTTCTCCCATGTAGTCTCAATATTCCACGGGGGTGCAGCCCCATGATGGTGCTATGACCGAGTTGGCACATGACGGTAATATGGTTGTATTTTAATCATATACTTAATAATTTTGTAGTTATACATTTTGTACTTCTATTTTTTTTACGTATACATTTATGATTGTCCTTATAAAGTTTGTGGTCTCAATGGAATAGAATGTTGTACTTGAGGGTCATACAGTTGAAGAGGAACACACGGGGGAAACCATTCCAACGGTGATGACTAGTGCACTAGGTAAATAATGGCATTGCAGGTGTTTTTTTTAATACTACTGAACTAGTTCAATGATATTTAAAAACTGGCCATCTAAATTTTATAATTTTTTCTTTTGTAGGTGATGCCTCCTCAAAGCGACCTCAATTACCCCGTGAGTACCCCACAAATAGGCATTCTCTGTGTGAGAGGATGCAATCACAATCATATTTTGAAGAGCACCCAGAGAACAAAGACATAGATATTGATGAAATGCTTAGGAACTATAGAGCTAAGAATAAGAGGTCGGCTAAAAGTACTAAATGATGATGTACATGAATATTTTAATAACTATTTAATATAAAATCTATTTTCTATGAAATACTTTTCTTTACTTGTTAGGTCGCCAAAATGTCATTCTTTTACCAACCTTTTACTTCACTTTTCACCATATTATGCTTTCCTGCAACCTTACATTAAGACCATTTTCATGATTACATATGAGTTTAGACCTATTATTTTCCAAAGCATTAATTTTAGTATTTTGATTGAGTTTATGATTAAATATTGGAAAAATAACATGTTTTCACTTATATATCAAAGTGGGATGAGTTATATGATGTTTACAGGTTGATTATAGTACTCCAACCAAGTCATATGATGGAATAGAATAAAGCCTCTTTTCACATTAATTTCCATTCTCTAGTTTTTAGATGTAAAGTGATTTAGTGTAGTGTATGATGTTATGGAATAGTTGTTACTTTTCTCTTAGGAGAATTGATCTCACTCCAAATGGATCACTGAAACATTTTATTTCATTGTAAACAATTGTGAATATTGGTATGTATATATGTTTGTTTTTGTTGTAAATATTTCAATAGATTTATATGTTGGGTATTGGGGAATTGAGAGTGATGTGTGGGGGGTAGAGGGGCCATAATATATTCTACCTTCATGTGGTTGGCCCTGTTCAGTAGAGAATAATTTATTGGAGTCATTTAATCTTGGAGAAAACCTCGCTCGATCCAACGGAGCAACAACAAAGTCAATGTTGACTTTGTTGCTGCTACTTCAAATCGAGGGATGCAGTTTGATCAAATATTCGACACGTGGCTCCAATAAAGTATTTTCGAAACCAAGAGGAGCTCATTCAGGTATGTTCTGACACTCTCGTAAAAATGCATCTTAGAGTAAATAGTGCGCTACAAATATGACTTGTATTGATTTTTTAGATATTTATGGAGGTTGAATGATTTTGGAAGGTACTTTAAGATATTTCTTCATTGATTGAGGGAAGCTCAAGACTAAGAAAGCGTCATACAATTGAAGAGAAACATGAAGGGGCAACCATTCCAACTGCACTACCGAGCAGTTCATCATATCAAGTGTGATTTCTCCTTTCAGCATAGTTTATATAGCCATCAACTCTAGTTATGTTTAATGTTTATGAATTGTTATGTGATTATTTATTAATGTAGGGTTTCTTATGTGATAATTTATTGAGATACATCATCTGTTTAGTAATTGTCATGTTCTCGCTTTGCATCCAATAATGGTAGATACGAGTCCATTTATATTGAGTGAAATAAACCTTGGCTTATTGTAGGGATTGATGAAGTGTTAGTTCATGCATCTACGGCTAGGGGTCCTCCTAGAATAAGGCCAAATGAACTGAGAAAAATTTCCATAAATAGTGTTGTTGTACTATGCCTCCTTTTTTCTAGGCAATATTCCAGATCATGGAGCAGGTTACTCTTTAGCATAAACACTTTGTTATAGGTTGATTGGGACATTTAAATTGTTGTTTTGTATTTGAGTATATGTGAAATTGTATCTTTCTAAGTAGTGCTCGCATCGAGGAAAACATTCTATTGTTTTTAATATTGGAAAGTGTTAAACAAATTTAATTTTTGGTCTACATTTATATGTAAATATATATGCTAAGTGTTGGAAATGTTGTCACTTATTATCATGGGAATGTGAATGTTTAGTGTTAGTTGGATTACAGTGCTTGACAATTTTTGCACAAACACATTTGTTGTTGACTTACAACCACACAGTGGGTTGGCTCTTAATTGGGCACTCATCCAGACCTACACATACCAATAGAAGATTTTGGAACCAGTTGTAAACCAAGAACTAGATTGGTTTCTCCATTGTAGAGAGTTTATTGACCTCGGTGATTAACAACTGAGAAACTAACTTAGATTCTTGATTAGTATTTCTTTATTACCTATTCGTTGTGTGCATGATACACCAAGAAAAAAATCCTCATAATCCATTGAGAATAGAGATATCTACATAAGTCTGAAAACACATAAAAAAATTAATTCTGCAAAGCATCCATGTTGGTGAATCATGTGCACTGTAAGTCCCATGTTTACAGATCACAAACATGAATGTTTCTTCTATCAATGTGTGAGCCTTTGAATCTCTAGTTTCACAACATGAACTTAGGATGGTTTTGGGAAAATTAGAGAATCATAGATTATACATATTAAATTGTGATAGTGAGGTAGGTACACAAAATCATATCCACTCCTAGAAAAGGAAAGACATGGGTGGGGCTAAGCCAATGTTATGTAATGAATGAAGAAAAGGGAATATGAAGAAGAACTAGGAAACCTAAATAGTATTGTCAAGCATTCAAATTTCCCAGACTAAACATTAGGATCCCCTCAGTTATTCTAACTCCATTTCATGATGCAAACTTGTCATGTCAAAGACTAACAACCCATGTTAGAGATAAACCAGTGGACTTGTGTAAGGAAGTAAAATATGCAACATTGTTTGAGATCTTTTCAGTTGTACAAATATCTTTTGGGTAGCGTAATGCACTTAAGTTGGTTAAGGAAAATGGGAGAATAATAAGCAGTAATTCCATATGCAGAACCAAGAAAACTAATAGCTAAACTTGAAGCTTAATTAACAACAAAAAAAGAAGGTCAAACACCTTACTAAAATACCTATTGGATATAAAAAAGCAATCAAGAGAGTAGAACGGTAAGAAAAACTTTGGATTTTATGGTTTACGATTTTGTTGGTTTTTTGTTTTATTATGTACAAGACAAGAAAATGTCTACACTTTCATGGCATGTGCCATTTACAATTTTGAAAGGTTTGTTTCTTGTACATGCAAAATGAATTTTGATCCTAACTATGAGATGAATTTCAACATGAAGAAAAGGTACTAGAAAACCTATACAGGTAGTTAGGCTCAAACAATTATCTAGGGTAGGAAACATTTCAGTAAACCATTTTAAGAGGAAGATACTTGTTATCCTAAAAATATCAAAATGGTTGAGCCAAGAATCCCAAATTCAGTGATGAAGGATGAGATTGGAAATCATATTTCCTCCCCACTTTTTAAAAGAAATAGAAGACAACATAAACATCGTTGTTATCCTTAAATGAAACCTCATTAATCTTATTGGTACAAAATGGAAGTTAATTAGTATGTCTATCTATCTCAATTGGAATAACATGGTGAGAGAATCTCCTCTCTTTAGTGCAAGACTCAAGATAACCATCATAAACTAGAGGAGAACTTAGGTAAAAGGGAGTGAGTTTTTGGGTTATGATGGGGTTGCAAAAATTAGAGCTTCCACTGAAACAATCTTAAGCTAAAAAATACTTTCCTTAACATACTCCTTGTATAAAAAGGTATAAATATGTATTAAATTAGCTAATGAGAACTGTGAACCAGTATTTAGAAAACTATCTTTGGGGGAAACCCAAAGTTGATTAGATCCAACATTGGGAACTTTAGGCATCTTCTCACTTTCTTCTGGGAAGAAAATGTCATCAAAATGGTAGGTTCCTAAGGGATCATCATAAATAAAATCACAATGACCAATGGCATAAGAGTCCAAAACATTTTTTGGACTACCAAGAGTAATTACCTAAGAGTATTTATCATATTTAGGACAAGGTTGATTATAGAACTATGATACCTTATGGTTATATTTGTTAGCAAGGAGATCATGATTAGGTTTCTGATTTTCAGGATCATATTCATTAGAAAAAATTAGGCTTCCAAATCAATCATGCTCGAAAAAATTATCTATCATATCATCAAACTGAAATTTGCCAGTGTTTACATCAAGATCTAGATTTATCTTTATATGGTGGAATATTTTTGTATTTGAAATACTACTGGGAAGAGAATTTTGTGACTTATTTCCATCCTTGAATGTTTGGATTTTTTTCTGGCCAATGAGAGAGGTTTTAAAGGAATTTGTCTAAAGTTGGACTATTACAAGGCCCATGACAAGTTGGAGTGGAAATTCATTTTCCACATGCTTGAGTGGCTAGGCTTTGGGTCAAAGTTCATATATTATGTCAATATTATCTTTTCCAATTCTTTGGTTATTGTGTGTGTTAATAGATCCCTGACATATCTTATTCCTCTTAGAAGATCAATGACACAAGGCTACCTTATAGCCCTTGATTTATATGTTCTCACATATGATGCCTTGGGTTATCTATTATAAAAGGTAGTTTACCAAGGTAAATTTATTGGCCTTCCCCAGTAATATTTAATCAACTCCCACTATGCTTATGAACACCTTTTATAAATCTTCTAAAGAGATACTACACGAGGAGAAAACCTCTATGATACTTATGTGATTAGATTATCACCGAGGGTGGATTCCTTCCCAATGGATATGGGTTCAAAGGGGGGAAATCACCAAGTATCTTGGTATTCTGTTTAGCATTGACATGACTCAAAATCAAATGTGAAACTGGGTTATTATTAAGCTTATAGTCAAACTTGAATACTAGAATAGTCAGGACCTTTCCTTAGCAACCAAAATCCAAGTGTGTGATAGCGATAAAACCCCCCCTATGGCTACACCAAGGTTTACAATGTAGGAAGATCGATAACCGTGCAAAAGTATCATACTTTTCTAACTACCCGAAATGTATCCAAGACTCATACATGAACAACAAAGTGAAAAGGATTAGGCAACTGTACCTTTTACTATGCGTCTGATGTCGATCATCCCGCACTTGATAGCTCCACTGACTGAAAACCTCCTCCCAAGGTTGGCCTACATTCACAAACAGATAAACATGAAACTACAAACATGAATCTCATATATAAATCATGGGTTATATGTTAGAATAAAACATAAATCAAATGCAAACATTCGACACATCATATTTTGAGACAAGAAAAGTATTTATTTATTGATATCACAATGATTACTTACAACAAGGTCGGTGACTGCTCCACGAACCTGGTCTAGGCTCCTTTTCACCAAGCTCCAAGTGCACATCCACACATCTTTCTCCTCTCAACCTTCTTCTTGGAAATGGAATAGGCTTATGATGGAGGAAAAAGGGAAAAATGGGGAATTTTAATGCAATTCTCACAACAAGGATGCAAATGCTTGGGGCAAGGAGGGGATGTGAAATGAGCAGAGTTTCACTTTTCTTATGCTTGGCTTAGGAATGAGACCCCAAAACCTCCTTTTATATGACAAAAGGATGGTTATTCGGTTGGGTGACGAGCTATAGGCGGTGGATCAATTGGGAAACTACCCAATAGCTCGTAATCTCAACAAATTCCTTGCAACTTTTGCAAGTATACGTGGGTTGTAATGGTGCATCTATCATATGTACGTGGATTGTAGTGGTGTAGCAAGCATATGTATGTGGGAAGTAGTGGTGTAGGGCACATACATCTTCAAAAAATGAGTTTTTAAGAAGAGTAACTCAGTGATGTCTTGGCAAAAATAGCAAGTAAGAGGGCCAAATGATAGGTATGCATGTATGGAGAAATTTAGGGTTATAACAGATGCCCCCTAATGTGTGAGGTCAGAAGAGCATCTGATGGTCAAAATACATTACAAAATCTTCACCAATGTACAAAGCGAGTGATCCTGGGACTAGAGCTCGGGAGGTGCCATTTGTAAAAATAACAATTGTCTCTCCGAGGTGAGCATACCCATGCTCAGGATAAAATAAATCATGGATTTCAATCAAATACATTGCATATCCATGTCATATAACTATATAAAGTGTATACATGAGCAATACACAGTGGATCTACATCTCAAAATCAAAGATATACATGTATAGTATCCATCTTCAGGAAGCAAATAGAGCCTGATGGCTGGAGATGAGGCCTTCAGAGCTCAAGAACCAACTTCAAGATCATCAAAAGATCAAATAGGAGTGTAATGTGAGTGTACGACTTCAGTACCCAGAGGTCTTCAACAACTCATTGGAAACAGAGAAGAGGATCTCTGTGATCATGCAGAGAACTTCATTGATTTCGAACAAGGACTTGATTCGACTTTTTGGGATGGTCAGACATGAGGTCAAGAGACAAACTACATAAATTCCAACTCAGGCTGGATGAAAATTCCCTTGGACAAGAGCACGAAAGATGATCAGACTCATAGAGCATGACATTGCCATAAGTTCACGATGCAGGAGGTAATGCAAACTCTCCATGTGTTTGGAAGAATAACGAAACGGAGGAGGACACGGCTCTATGTAGCAAGAAAAACTTCCTAAGGTAATATTAAATCCCAAATCTTGACGAACAAACAAAAGGATGTGCTTTGTCCAAGGGCGACTCATTGTGCTGCCGAAAAAGAATATATATTTCCCATCCTCTTTTTGGGGTTTTTTTTTATTTCTTTTGTCTTTTTCAATATTTGTAAAGAGATTCAAAAAGAATAAAAGAATGCTACGTTACAAAGGAGGAATGAGTGTCGCAAGCATACTAGTTCCAAGAATGAGGAACACACTAATGCTCAGAGCAAGAAGACATGTGCAGGAAAAGGACACTCGGGCAAAATTTCTCCATGGGTCAAGGTGTCAGGTCACAAAGGAAAAGTGATACAAGGCTTGTGTATAAGGAATGCTTCAAAGGTTCAGTCGAAAGAAACATGGAGCTAACATTAGGCCAAAGATGAAGAGATGAAAATGCAATTAGAAAGACACAATGAAACCCCCTTCAATGTATTTTTCACGAGCCTAGAGAAGGTAAGCTCGGTGGTTTTTTCACATTTAGAGAGTCTGAAAAAACATAAAAGAAGACTCCACTGGTGTACCTTTTTCGAAAATAGTCTAGTTGGTTTGAAAAAGGGATAAACTAGCACCGAAGAGACATCTATTCAGAACCATTTTAACTAGTGTGACACAGACAAGATCACTCGACAATCTTTTCAATTTTAAGGAGTCTGAAAAGAGCTTAACTATGGACTCACTAGGGTTGTTCTTCTAGACCAATGCAATGAGCATGAAGGAACAAGGTCACTCAGTGATCTTTTCAATTTTAAGGAGTCTAAAAAGAGCTTAACTATGGACTTTGTAGGGTATGTTCTTCTGGACCAATTTAACGAGTGTGAAAGAACAAGGTCACTCAGTGATCTTTTCAATTTTAGGGAGTCTGAAAAAGAGCTTAACTATGGACTCTATGGGGCTTCCTTTCTCGTAAATTTAGTCCCTGAGGCCCGAAAAAGGGTTAAACTTATACCTGAGAATACTCTTCTAGTGAATCGAAGTTCCTAGAGTATACCTTTGTTCGTAAAATTGACCATTCGAACCAAAAACGTGGTAAACTATCACCGGACAGACATGCCTTCAAGTTTTAGTTTGGTGAGCGTAAAGGAAAACAAGATCGCTCTGAAATATTTTCATGTTTAGAGAGTCTAAAAAGGGCTTAAATAAGACTCCAAGAGGTTACTTTTCTCAGTTAATCTAGACAAGATTGAAAAGAATAAATGTAGTCTCATTGGATGTTGCTTTCGGATTTCAAAGCGATCTTGAAAGACAACAAAGTATGATCATTTTTGGGAGTCCTGAGGGTGAGGCCAAGAGTGATGACACATCAGACGTATGAGGCTCAATATCGTAATCAGGACATGACTAACAAGGACTCTCAAGCCTAAGGTCATTCACGATAGCATTAATACCAAAATGCAACAAGGATCTAACTAGGGCATCCATGTAGAGGTAGGCTCTACCACTAAATTATGACACTTCTGAAGAAGCAATGATGGTTATGTGTCGCAGTTCAGTGGGGTCAATCCTATGGCAAACACAAAAAGACAATGAGATGCAGAGGGTGGAGGTGGAATCCTAACTTATATGCAAAAGTTTGGAAAAATGAATTTTACCAAAGGACCTTTAAAAGTGACCCATCTCTCAAAAAGTTACCAAACAAAAAGTCAAAGTGCATCGTGACATCCAATAAGAAACTCAAGAACCACAAAAGAAATGATTTTCAAGCTAGAAAAAACAACAAAAGGGTTTAAAAAAGTCTATAAATAGAAGCTGACAGCTCATTTTCACCAATGCAAATTGAGAATTAACCAAAAAGAAAAAAAGACCCCTTTGCTAAAAGAGTTGATTCCGAGAGCTTGAGAGGAAGAAATGGACTTCTTCTCAGACCAAGTAAGTATAAACTCATCCCTCTTGCATTTCCATTCATCATTTATGCATTTCTTTTATTTTTTTAGGGGGCACGCCCTCCTAAAAAAGGGCGGCCCTACGTGTACACAGGTTGTCCAAGGACATCTCGTGTACATCCGAGGGAAGAAAATAGTCTGAATGCATATGTATGCGACTATGTCCAAAACATCTTTCGTACACCCTCAAAAGCATTGAAAAAAATGAATATGCAAGAGCTAACTCCCCCCTGAACTTGTCATGTAACGGGATGTATTTCCACTGGAGGGAGAGGGAACATGAGGAGATCAATGTCATGGTTGATGAGGACCCTTCTTATATCGCCTCATTGAAACAATGTGGGTTATGTAAGTTCTATCGATGTCCACTAATGAGGGCACAACCTAGGCTGTTGAATGCCTTGGTGGATTATTGGCATCCTGACGTTGAGGCGTTTATTCTTGAGGGGCAGTCATTGACTCCGACGACTGAGGACATATACTTGTTGACTGGCCTCTTGAGGAGAGGGGAACTAGTCATTTTGCATGCATTTCCCCCTGGGCCTTACAACATCGACGAATTGATCGAAATGCATCGCGAGGCCGACACTGAGAAAGTAGGGTCTTAGGTGTCAATTCACAAGATCACCAACCTATCACTAAAGGTGAGAGTTTTTCTTATTAGGCAGATCATTGGATCTGTGGACTTACATCAGGCCTCCTAGGTGCACATGTATTATACAATGCAGTGCCTAAACACATGAGTATTCGACTGGAGCATGACCATGCTTGACTGCATGAAGAGACAACTCACAGAGTGTCGAGGGCGGAGTAACAAAAACTTTGGGTTAGGTACCATTTTTTCCTCGTTCTTCTTTGAGAGGGTACCTAGTCTTAGTCCGTGAGAGACAGTGTGGGGGAATGTGGCCTCCTTCCTAGCAGTGTGTAGATGGGTAGCATTGTTGCCGTGACAGGGGGGAGGAAGGACCATAGAGGCCTTCGATGATGAATTTTTTCACTAGTGGGCATGGAATATTTTGGCAATAGAGGACCACCCCTATGCAAAAATAAAATTTTCCAGGGATCCAGACATGCCCGTACCTTCTGGAGAGGAGTGAGGAGAGATAGGTACGTTTGTTTTTAAAGTTATTTAATTTTTAATTTTTTTTTATATATATCATTTTTTATGTGTACCAGAGTATTTGACAACTATGTATCTGTTATGTACAAATGTGGGACCAGTGCGTCCGATAGACTTCTCGAGGACCAGGTGATGTCCTCGACTAGAGGCAGTACCAGCAGCAGCCACCAGACCAGCAGCAACAACAGTGGGACCTCCATCTGGAGAGGCTGAGAGAGTTTTGAGACGGGTGGAGCGGAACCTCACCGTGCTCACTCATGTCGTTCCCATGGCCGAGATCGAGGATCTCCTACCATCGATGCAGCCTCACATAGTTGGGGTGCCACAGACTTGGGTCGAACTCTTTCGGCATTTGGAAAACATCACTTTTTACCATGGCAGGGACAACAGGCCCCGTGCTTAGATAGGATGGACCTCTTATGTGCCGAGGGCACTCTTTGTATATTTTTTAGGGAATAAGCCCCGTGATGTATACCGGATATATATTTTTTAGGCATCCACGCCCACCGATGCACTCTGATACTTTTTGATATATATTTATATATGTGTGTGTGTGTGTGTGTGTGTGTGTATTTACATATTTATGTCTTATGGATCACATTTTTACAAATGTATGTACATGTGTATGTGTGTGCAATATGCCAATCCAAAACTTGATTAGCTAGAGTATCTGTCATTTGATTTAATCTCCTAGGAACATGGATATATGTAATGTAATCAAAGAAACATTATAAGAGATGTACCCTAAGGAATCGTCAGCGTAAAGTAGGATCATAAACATGATAAACCCCATTTAACTGGGACACAACTAGTTGTGCATCTAACTAGACCCGGATGTGAGAGATACCATGCAACAAAGCATCATGAAGCAACTTCATCACTGCACTGTACTCGATGACATTGTTTGTGGCGTCACCTAGACATATACCTCCGGAAGATAGCAACTGGCCCTGAGGCATGAAAATCACCCAAGCTATGGAAGCAAGCCTTCGAGTGTGTTGAATAGAATCATATGCAAACCAAACAAACACCTTCAATTCACTTGACATCCATCATAGTGAAAAATATGACATAAATAACGACATGTCCATAAAACAAAAATACAAAAAGTTAATTGTATAGGAGCTATACATATGTACAAGAAGTCACACAGGAGGCCAACCTATGAGTAATACTTCTTGAGGTAGAGCCCATTTCTAGGCTCCGCAAAATCATTTCCCTCAAATTCAACCAGATGATAAGCACCCTTCTTTAAGACCTCTTTCACAATGAAAGGTCTGAACCACATTGGTTTGAACTTTCCTGCCCCCAGGGGATCCTTATCTTGGTCATAGACCAAGACAAGGTCACCTTCGAAGAAAATCCAAGGATGAATGGAACGATCATACTGACACTTGACTCATTTCTTATGAGCCTCATCGGCCAAGGCTGCATCACGGCGTTGCTCATCGAGCTGCTCGAGATATAATAAGTGTTCCTCAAGTGGTGAAGTGTCTAGAAATAAATGTACTGCCAAATTTAGAGATGGGATCTAGCACTCTATAGGCAAGACTTGTTCCAACCCATAAACGAGTTGAAAAGGTGAAAAACCAGTGGCAATATTTACAGACATTTGGTAGGCCCATAATGTCGAGTACAACATCAAATTCCAATTTGACTTGGCATAATTGATCGTTCGTTGTAGAATAGTCTTGAGGGACTTATTCACAACCTCCACCTGAACATTTTCTTGTGGGTAGTAGGGTGATGAATGCTCTTTCCTCAACCCAATCTTTGATGTTAACTCAGACGTAATTTTGTTCTGAAAGTGACTTCCATGGTCAGTGACAATCTCCTTTGGGATGCCAAACCTTGCTACTATCTAGTTAAAAATAAAGAGAGTTGTTGATTCTCCATCATTATTAAATGTTGGCATAGCCTCGACCCACTTTGTGAAGTAGTCTACTGCTATGATGATATAATGATGCCCCCTGGATGAAGTTGGGTGGCATGTAGTAAAATCAATCCCCCACTTGGTGAAGGGACCAATAGTAATGACGGGAAACATGGGAGCGGGGTGTGCCCTCATCTTCTGAGAGAATATCTTACATGGGTGGCACTTCTTGACCGATTCAATGCAATCCTTGATTAACGTCAGCCAAAAGCAACTGGCTTGTAGAATATTTTGGGTTGTTTCCAACTCAGACAAATGACCACCACATGCTCCAGTGTGGTAGTCGTTAAGAACGAGTTTCTCTTCTTCATGAATGAGGCACCGATGAAGGATGCAATCTAAACCTAGACGATACAAAGTGTCATCGATTATGAGATAGTTTCGTTCCTGATGGCATATACATCAACGCTCATCATGAGAAGAAGAGGTGGGGCACCTCAAAGTCTAGAGATAGACTAGTATATATCTATACAAGGGGTCCAAAGATGAAATCAGAAAAATATCTCCTTTAATCAACGATTCTTCAGGAATAACATCACCTGATTCGACTGGAAGTTCTGAGATAAGTTCCACAAATACCAGTGCTTTTTGGATTTCACGGAAACAAAATCCAAGTCAAATTCCCGGAGGATAACAATCCATCTACTGATCTTTTCATCAATGACACGTCGTGTCAATATGTATTGAAATGGATTCACAATGTCAGCGACGGTGGCCTTATGAAGCAGAATATAATAATGGAATCATTGGACAACATGCATTGCTGCCAATGCAAGCTTCTCAACATGGGAGTAGTTGAGTTCCGATCCAACTAGGCCTCGACTCAGGTAATAAATCACATGTTCTTCAAGCAGATCGTCCTCTTGAACCAAGACCATACCGATGGTCAAATCTATAGCGGCCAATCACAATAAGAAATATTTATTATAATTGGGAGGTCGGAGCAGAGGGGCAGACATTAGGGCATGTTTCAATGCTTCGAAAGAGCGTTGAGCGGCTTCGTCCCAGCAGAAAGGGACTCCCTTATTCAAAAAACGCATGAACCCTTTAATGATTTCGACATATTTTGTGATAAAACGCCGAAGAAAGTTCACTTTTCCCTATAATCTTTGAAGTTGAGGGACTGTGGATGGGGGAGATAACTGAACCATTACCTCTACCTTCAGGGGATTGACCATGATCCCTATTTTCGAAACTATGAAACCTAAAAGATGACCCGACATCACGCAAAAATGCACTCGTTAGGATTCAAATGAATCTGATAGTAGCGACATCACTCAAAGATTAGTCAGAGTTGTGCAAGATGATCATCTCTCTTACGAGATTGTGATTCTAAATCATCGAGATAAGCCTCGACTACATGTCTAAGGTCACGGAAATAAAAATACATGGCCCGCTGAAAAGTGGCTCCAACATTCTTCAGGCCAAAAGGCATATTACGATAAGAAAATGTGCCCCACAGACAGATAAAAGTTGTTTTATGTTGGTCTTCGGGTTTGATATGTATCTGGTTTGTTATTGGATAAATCCGTAAGTGCGGACACAAACCGATCTCCCTAGATCCACCTGGATCTAGAACAAAACAGGACAGAATATACTGCTTTCCCTAGATCTAACTATTGAATTAAATTGGAAGTGAGAAGAAGATATGTACCTTGTAATCGCTTCCTTTGTCTCTGTTGTTCCTTGCTTCGCTCCAGCGCTCTTGTGCGGTCAAGATCAAAACAACAAAAACCAACCAAAGTGAAAGCAAGTAATGTATCCAATAGCTAATCTATACATATGATCAAGGAATTATGTAATAAAGTAGATCTCACTTTATGGGAAAGAAATATATCACTGTATCATATTAATTGAAAGAGAAACTTACA
>SNQJ01S0000825.1:213991-225056 GCA_010110895.2 Picea sitchensis | reverse complement strand
CTCCTCTCCTTTTATAAGTTGAAGAGGATAAGGTGAGGAGGTTAGGATGATCCCACTAAATCATGAAAGCGAGTAAGATCCAAACCATTCGGATGTCACCTCACCATAGAAGCTTCTCCTTCTAGAAGATTCGAGAAAACGCTCATTTTTCCCACGTGCTGACATTCTCGCACCCTAGCTATAGTGAAGCCTGCGAACTATTCGCACCCTAGCTATAGTGCAACCTGCGAGAATTGGTCATTCTCGCACCCTGTCTATATAGCAACCTGCGAACATCCATTTTTACAAGGTTTTTACATAGGAAAATGCAACTTATTTTCTCAGGAAAAGTTCTTCTCCCTTCTCTCTTTAGGAACTCAAGCCACTGACCCCTCTGAAGGCAACAGATAGGTTTACATCATTAAAAATCATAGGGATGACAAAAATAATGTGTAACATGGTTGTATCCCGAAAAACCATCCATGAAAGAAAAGACCTCACATCCTGCGCATTCATCAACAATATGATCAATGAATGGGGTGGGGAATTTATCCTTTAGATGAGCCTTATTCAAATCATGGAAGTCCATACACACACGAATTGTACCCTACTTTTTGTTGACTGGAACAGGATTCGACACCCATTGAGTCAACTAAATGGGGTAGATGAAACTGGCTTTGAGAAGTTTCTCTACTTCATCCTTAATAGATGTCTCTTTTAGAGGATTCATCGAACAAAGCTTCTGTCAGATCGGCTTGGCATCATCATAAGTCATTATCTAATGTTTGATGATTCTTGGATCAATACCTAGAATTTCCGTGTAAGACGAGGAAAAAACATCTCGAAATTCCTTAAATAAATATGTATAGATTCGAATATCCTCGGGGGAGCAGTCTGCTCCAACAAAGACATTCTCCACGATGCCAGGGGTTCTGAAGATGTCAATAGGTATTGTTTCAATGATAGTTTCCATATTACCCTCGGCATCAACTGCGTGCATATCCAGAGGATTAATAAGACAATACCTATCTCCTGTCATAGTCAACACGAATTCGCCTACCTCTATTCTTCTTAACTCTGGGAGGAAATAAGATATGTGATGAAGATCATCCCAGGGTCTATCTAGACCAGTCAATGCCTATATAATCACCTCATCAAAGGGCAAGACCAAGTCTAAATAATTGGTAGCGGCGAGGGAACCTTGAGCTAAAATAGGCTCGAGAACTGGATCTAACTCCTGTGCGGGAGTCAGATCGGGGTCAGCCGAAGCTTGCTGGACAATACTGTACGCAAATTCTGTCGTGGACAAGAGCATGGCCATGCCAGGATGCCTTGTCCCTTCCATTGAATCTGATGGGGAAGGAAGATTCCACGGATCGTTAAAGTAAGTCGTACGAAACGATGACACTTGAAATATTTTAGCCCTAGGCTGGTTGGGGATAGTTGATATCATCTTGACATCACCAGAAGGAGGTGGGTAATCAAAATTACCCATCAAAGGTGGGCACAAACCAACCCCCATGTTAACGATGTTGGGTTGAGGGTTATGAATAATCAATACCGTGGATGCCCCTGATGAAGGGTCAGGCTGAGAGAAGGAAAACTGGTCAATGGTTATGATTCGACCCTCGTGTGGAAACAACAAGACCCAAAAAGATGTGGCAACCACTACATGTATTGCATAGGTCCAACTCCTTCCTAACAGCAGGTTGTAGTCGAGAGTTTCATCAACCACTTCAACTTCGACGCAGACGGTCTTCCCTCCTAACTGCACGGGGAAAGAGGGGATAATTCAATGTGGTGTGAAAGAATGATTGTGGAACGCAGTAAGCAGATTAGGTGACGGAGACAAAATGGGTTGGCCAATTTCCTTCCAACATGCCAATGACATCACGCAAGTCAAGGTGCCCTCATCAACCACCGTACAGAAAATATTCTGAGTAAAATATTTTGTGGGCTGAGCCACTACTATCTGGAACACAACGTGGTAAGGGAGATGAGGTTTCAAGTTGATTGTATCAAGCATGATCGTTCCCAGATTACAGGTCTCAGCAGATCCCAAAGAGGAAAATAGAGCCTTTCATTGTGAAGGGAATCTCTAGAGGACCTCTAAAGAAGACATCGCGCAAGGGGTTTGTGACAAATCCTCCACCATAGAGTAATTATGGGTGGCCCTCACGTTCATATTGTGTGAAGCTTTCTTGAACGCCCTTTTAGGGATGCGTTTCATTGTTTCTCCCATTGTCTTCTCAATCTGGAGAGGAACAGATGGGTTTACAACTTCCTTACCCTTTTCAGTAGTTTCCATCATTCTATAATCATGTGCCCTAGTTTCTATGTAAGCATCACCTTTCATCATATAAACGTTCACGGACGAGGGATTACTAGAAGACAGAGGGGGTCCCTGACTGCCCCCTTCCATGCTCAAAGAGGCTTGAGTCATATTTTTCCCATGTGGAAATGGGTTTGTTAACACAACAGGTTGTTTCTACGCCAATAACTTATGGGCCTCCACAAGCTAAGGGCACAAGTGAGTCAGATGGTCTTTCATGCAAAGGTTACATGGATACTTCGACCTCCTCTTCTCTGTGTTTCCCCCACCAACATTGTTGTTGGGTTTCTTATCCCCTTACCCTTCTTTTTTTGTTGTTTTTTCTTTCCCTCGGTCTATTGGTTGGCCTTTAGGTTCGTCGATTGCACATTGTGTACATCTAGCATTTGGGTAGGGGGAGTAGCCAAACCAGAGGTCTGGC
Source organism: Picea sitchensis (assembly GCA_010110895.2). Classification (NCBI taxonomy): domain Eukaryota; kingdom Viridiplantae; phylum Streptophyta; class Pinopsida; order Pinales; family Pinaceae; genus Picea; species Picea sitchensis. The sequence continues at coordinate 222,324 of SNQJ01S0000825.1, read as the reverse complement.
TAGCCGTTGTCTTCTATATTGACAATTGTTGCAATTGATTTGACAACTGATTAGTGGGATTTTCTTGTGATGAACCAACTATACCATCGACATGTGGTCCAAACTTGTGTCTGGCCTTATCAAGGATGGACTGTGGTACATCTAGAAAAATCTCATAGAGTAAACCAGACTGAGAGTATATCATTTCAAGATTTTGTGCTCTCATTATCCCCTCCTCTGAAAACACTCCTGACATTGCAAAGTCCTTGGCTAACTGAGGTACCAAAGACTTAAGGAACCACTCTAGCAGTAAAGTCAGTGAGACCTGTACTTTTATCAAACTCTTCCAATGCCTCCATTCTCAAATGTGATCCGAGATATGATCGGCCTTTTTCTACTCAAAGTTGGCCAACAATTCAGTGTCGACATCATATCTCACAGGTAGTTGGAAATATTTTAGGAAAACCACTTCTAAATCACTAAAGCAAGAGTATATTGAGAGGGCGAGCTCGATGTACCATTTCGCGACACCTCCAATGAGTGTGCGTTGAAATAGAAGCAATTGTACGGAGTCATCTCGCAGTGAGTTCGACAAGAACCATATGTGGAAAGTGGTCACGTGGTCACCTGGATCTTCGCCAAGCTTACCTTCGAACTTCGAAATGTCTGAGGGAAACTTAGTCGACATGGGAGGCCAACGTAGATCATGAAAAATTGGTTCGTTTAACAACCTTGTCAAGTCTGGCAAATGTAACGTCGCCAAAAATGGTAGCTTGGGCTATTAACTATGTACAGGAAGAAAGAATCATGGATTTTGATTGACACCAGGTTGCCAGGAAAATTTGGGCTGCTGATTAGGGTTCTGGTAAATACCATGGCCTTGGCCAACATATGGATACTGCATTTGTTGGGACATCATTGGTTGATTCCTGTAATTGGATGTTGAGGGTTGGGCAGGGATTTCTCCCTACATTGTGTTCCAAAGATTCTGGAAAGGGTTGCCTCCTGTCGATCCGATGGGCATAGGTACTGAGCCTTGCTCGGGGTTCCATTGACCATGGAAGGGGTTGCACCCGGTCGACATCCCTGACAAGGGAACTGTTCCTTGCCACGGATTCCATAGTCCTTGTGAGGAGATGACTCCTGTGTTTTCCCCCTGTGTACGAATAGTACCCTGCACATAATTCTATTTTCCAAAACGAGGGTTTCCCCCGGCCAAGATGACAACTGATGAGAAAGATTTATTACCAAACATGTCGAACAAAGAGAAAGGAATTGAACCCACCGGCGTGGTGTAGGAAGAAGGTCCTAGACTGCCTTCTCTAAACAAGTTGTAGTTCATGTTTGGCCCAATGGGTTGCTGGGGAGCACCACCGAGTGAGGGGGATGAAGGAGGTATAGGGGGCTAAGGTGCCCCCAATGGACCCTTGCAAAGGATTATTTGAGCTCCCTGCCCCTAGACCCATGGTCTATAGGTTGGAGTAGGTTAAGACATAGTTCGTATCAAAGTTGGGCATCCCGTATGAAAATGGAGGACCCGTCGCACTCTGTGTGAATGGAGAAGTGGTCGCCGCCATAGATGGAATCAGACCACTGCCTGAAGTAGAGGTGGTCAAGACCATTGTGGTCCAGACTAGTGAAGGTGGTTTAGGAGGCAGAATGCCCCCAGTGGTGGCAACCATTGAGGGAGTGTGAGGACTCCCTAACGAAGTAGCAACATTTTCTTCCATATCTTCTTACAATACTATCTGACACTCATGATGTGTTACCCTTGGAGGTGAAACCTGTATCAAAAGTGGCACCGACAAGTTAGTGATCGGAGGGTTAAGCATCTCGAGAGACTCTGCTCCAAGGTCAGAAATGGTTGGTTCCTCCGAATTCGAGTGTTCTCCTCTTGGAGCTGGCTTGGGAACAGTTTTCTGTGGACCTCTTCAAATGACCCTTGATGGTCAAGTCTTCACTGTAACGGTGGCAGTGGTGGCTCAAATGTAACAGGTGGCAGGCCCAAAAGCCTTCGCGAGCGACGGAGCTCTTGATCTTCCACTTTGTGAGAAGATAAATGACAGTAAGGATTTTACTAACGTTTGAAAACAAGCACACACTAGAAAAGTTCCTACAAGATAAAGAAAGAAAAACGCTATCTAGTTGGAAGAACAGTTATGTCAGCCAACACTAGAGAAACTTACTGGTGCAAGTGCAACTTGAACATGGAAGAACCCTATGGCTATACTCTGAAAAGTGTGGCCCGACGTCTGCCCTAGGTACCATGGTATACCCTCACAGTCACCTATGTAAGTCCCTAGAATAAAGGAAACTAAGTTGCTAGCTTGCGAACAGTCACCAGGAGGGTACAGTCAATAGTCAGGTGGATCGTAATGAGCAGGGTAACAAGCCTGAAACCTACCAATGGTATCGAAATCAAGTGGTCTGGAACACAACTGAGGATCCTGAATGGATTCGGGGTCCACAAAGCTTCGTAGGAAAATGTAACCGACAATATCCCATGACAAGTCCTTAATATGCATTCCCCACTATGCTTGGTCCGACTTTGGAGGGGTTATCTCTGCTACCTTTCCACATGCGACCTCATGTTTAGCCCCTATGTTAGAAGGGGGTCCCATATGACTTTCACATTTACTTGAATTTTTACCCTCCTTAGCTCTGACTCCAATGTTTTCTCATAAGCCTTGAAGAGTTTCCTCTCCAACCTAATTCAAGGCTCTAGCCTAAGCTAGTTGATTGACCCTACAAACATAAAGTCTAGTTGATTTTTATTAGCATTTATTTTAAATGGCTTGTTTTAACTCAAGGAAATGGCAGTGAAACTAGTGATGTGTATGGAAGACAAACAAGGAGAAATAAATGAAACTGAAAGAAAAATTACTTCTAGTTGACAATAAAGATTTGCAACTAACTCCATAACTAACGTTTTCTAAGATATTTTAGAGGAAAAACCTAAAATGAAATTCTGCTCAACTATGAGCTACTTAATGTTCTAAGCAATCAGTAAAGAACTTAAGAAAATAACTCTTTTTTCTAACAAGAAAAATAACTAACCCAACTACTTAACCAAACTAAGAAATGAAATCTATTTCTATATTTTTTTTTATGCTTCAAACATGAAACTTGAAATAAATTCTTTTTCTTTTTCTTTAAAGCAAGCGAAAGGGGAAAAACTGAAAATCAAGACAAGACAAAAAACTAACATCTGGCCCACTACAGATTGCAGGGAGTCACTAACGACATCAAACAGGCTGATCAACGACTCAAAGACTCACCTAACACCCTTTCGAAGTAAACACAAGAAATATTCAAAGAGATAAGCAAACTGACATCCAACCCAGGCTTAGACTGTAAAAACCAGAGACACTCTACTTAATCAACAAACCCTGAGAAGTAAAACTTCAATCAGGGAAGAGGTTGACTGCCTCTTCTTAAAAAACAAAATCTTCACACAATCATGCTATTGATTCTTAAGCATCCTGCGTATGTATGCGGGCTGTCTATAAAGTAGGGCACGTATGTACACGTGATGACCCACAACGGGCCACGTACACCTCTGTACTTCTTAAAAAAAAGTAAAATAGGTTGATTGACAGGGTAGGGAGAACTGGTATGGCACCAATAGGTGACCAGAATCCTTTAAATACTCAACAGACTCAAAAATAAACTCAAAAGGTATAAAACCAATCAAACACCCAAAAAACAAATCCCCTAAAACCCTAGAGGCTTCCCTAGTATGGTCTCCATTTCTGCTAGCAGGAAAAACCCCCTTATGGATACACCAGGGTTTACAATGTAGGCAGATCGATGACTGTGTAAAAGTCTCCTACTTTTCTAACTACCCCAAACATATCCCAGACTCATACATGAAAGACAAAGTGAAAAGGATCAGGTAACTGTACCTTTTACTCCACGCTCAGTGTCGATCCTCTCGCGCTTGATAGCTCCGCTGACTGCAAACCTCTTTCCAAGGCTGGCCTACATTCACAAACAGATAAACAGGAAAATACAAACAAGCATTTCATATATAAATCATTGGTTAGATGTTATAATAAAGCATAAATCAAATGCAAACATTCAACACATCATATTTCGGGACAAGAAAAGTATTTCTTTTATTGATATCACAATGATTACTTACAACAAGGTCAATGATTGCTCCACGAACCTGGTTTGGGCTCCTCTTCACCAAGATCCAAGTGCACATCCACGTATATTTCTCATCTCAACCTTCTTCTTGGAAATGGAATAGGCTTATGATGGAGGAAAAAGGGAAAAATGGGGAATTCTAATGCAATTCTCACAACAAGGTTGTAAATGCTTGGGGTAAGGACGGGATGTGAAACGGGAAAAGTTTCATTTTTCTTATGCTTGGCTTAGGAATGATACCCCAACACATCCTTTAATATGACAAAAAGATGGCTATTTGGTTGGGTGATGGGCTATAGGCAGTGGATCAATTGGGAAACTACCCAATAGCCCGTAATCTCAATGAATTCCTTGCAACTTTTGCAAGTATACGTGGGTTGTAATGGTGCAGCTAGCGTACGTACGTGGGCTGTAGTGGTGCAACAAGCGTATGTATGTGGGAATTAGTGGTGCAAGGCAAGTACATCTTCAAAAAATGATTTTTTAAGAAGAGAAACTTAGTGTTGTCTTGTAAAAAATAGCAAGTAAGAGAGCCAAATGCTAGTTATGCATGTATGGAGCAATTTAGGGTTATAACAGAGGGGCACAAGATTTTTAGTTTAATGCATATATATTATTTGTCTCTTTGGATTCCAAACCAACAGGACTACAATAAAACTCTATCTTAAAAGATATCTTTTGGGTGAAGAATAAAGGGGAAAAATTTCTACCTATGGTCAAGTGGTTGGTGTGCACTAGGAAACCACAAGATGGAGGACTTAGAATTCCTCATTTGGCCACTTATGGCCTTACCTTGGTAGCAAAGTTGTTTCTTAAGGCCACATAGGGAAATGAATTATGGAAATAGATCATAAGGGATAGACTTGGCCATCCTTTAGTGAAAGGATATAAAGTTCCTAATCTTTTCTTTGAAAATGTCCTTGTGGTTATACCTTTTTTTTTTAATCCATAGTAGCTTCATTCTTAAAATCCTCCCAAGGGCTTGGCAACAAATAGTCACAACACTTCATTGAAGCCTCAAGATTCCCAAGTTGGAACATGAATGCTTATAACTTATGGTGGTCTCCTTTGAACAAAAGGGCCCTCTACCCCTCAGGAATCCAAAGTTGGTTCCCTTTAAAGAGACTTTAAAATAAGGGTATATGATATTTTGCAAATTTGTGGGATACCACTTCCAATAATTGGAAACCTTGGTCTTTGATCAAAGAGTAATTACACTTACAAGAATAAGACAAATAGATTATCCTTAAGTTGACTAATAGTCTCTCCCAAGAATGGTTTGGTAAGCTCCATTTTCACCCCTAGGGCTTAAGGCTACAAGACTAGTGTTAGGAAAAGGAGTTCCCCCTTGATAGTCCTTGTACTGAAAGTTAGTATCGTGTTGTTCATCCTTACATTGATGATGACATGTATAATAGGCTGAATAATAGATGGCCTATCTCTCTTGACTGGAGAGAGTGATAATCGCTCTTCACAGAGATTAAAACAATCTCTTATCACAACAAGTTGAAGGTGTTTAGATGGGGCATCCTAGAAGGAGTATTAACCTCTTGTGAAAGACTCAAAAAGTATAAATTAGGGGATGGTAACTATCCTTTTTGTTCTGTTAAGGAGACCACACTACACATGCTTTGGTTCTATTAGATTACTCAAGATATTTGGTGTAAAGATAGATCAAAGTTATATGCCTTTATAGTGGCTAATAGTTGGAAGGAAGAGCTTATAGGTCTAGGAATCCCTATTGATAAGATACTCAGTATGATTATAGTTAATATGATCATATCTTATCACATTTTGAAGACTCAGCGTAAAGTTCTAATTGAAGAAGGGTTCTTAGTCAATTTTGTTGAGACAGTCTCTGAAATCATTTCCATGTTCTTATTATAGTTGCAAGCAAAGTAAGTCAAAATGATAGCCCTTCTGAACAAGAAAATAGAAAGTGCTTCTTCATAGGTAGAACAAAGCTACAAGAGTTTGAGCTTAAGGATATTGAATCTTGAAGGTGATATTTAGAGGTTGGTTAGGTCTCTCTCCTCAAGTCTTGGTCATACTCTTGTTGGATCCTCTCACGAAGTGTAAGGTTTTCCACACAATTTCATTGATGTGGATTGTGAAGACTATAGTCCAATGGAAGTTTGTAAGGATATTGGACCTCAGTTATATCTTACACAAGATCTAATAGGTTTGTTGGAAGGGAAAGATATTATTTACATCTTTAAGTACCTATTTCACATTTGTTCTCTTAGATATATCTTCACAAATCTCATTACTAAGTGAAATGTTACTCTATATACTATAGAGAGGAATACTACTAACACCAAGGGTTATGATCTTGGTATGAGGATGCATAGTTGTGGTATGAGGGATATAAACCTTATTATTTTGATCAATACCATATTGTAAAATGGTCTCATCAAAAGGGAAATATCACACAAGTCCTATTTGAAATGTGAATCATGAAAAAGAGAATCATCAATTGATCCAGGTGGATATAGGTGGCCACCCACCTTTTCCAACTGGCTCAAAATAGTTTTTTGGCAATTTTGGAAATTTACTATTTTTAGTAGCTTTTACTTCTGGGGCCATTTTGAGGGCCTAAATGAAGGTTTTTAGGGATTGAGCTTCTCAATGATATCCTATGGCATGATTGAATCCCCAAAATGAATCTCCTCGATGATACCTTTCAAATGGGCTATCATATGCCTAAAACGGAGATCGTATGCAAAAGTTACAACCCCGAGAAGTTAATGTACTAACTTACCCAAACGGGGCCCACATGACTTTTGGCACTTCATCTCCTAGAGTTAGGTTTTTGGATGTCTAGGTTTTTGGGCATTCATTTTTATTTTAAAAAGGTCTTCAGAGCCTCATTTTAATCTTCTTCTTGCGAATGAGCGTAGCTGTCACATCTCTTCTCAGAGATAAGCCGCCACCATTCCAACAAGCTTGTTTCTGCTGCATTTTACAGTTTCATCTTTTTTCATTATTGAATAGAAAACCAGTTTTACTGTATCTCTATTATTTTGTGTCAAGAACCTGTTAATAATCTGTATTCATTCTGTTCTGCTTATAAAATCCGAATCAGTGGTATCAGATAGGTCTTCTCCTTGTCTTCTTAATGCATGTCCCCAACGAGGTTGGAGTACAAAGAGTTGGGTCACGAGCTTGTCTCTCTTGAGGAAAAAATCTCTCGCACGCCCAAGAGACCTCTCATGGAAGGAGAAAATAAATATGACATGACAAGAGATCCTTTCAAACTATTGATTGAGGAAGCCCTCACGCAACAGAGGAACGAGATGATGGATAGTTTCGCACAAATCCTTTGGCAGCTACCAACAGGCGACGCATCTTCTTCGAGCAGAGGCGTTGCCTCCTTCAAGGTACAAATAAACTTTGATATTCCTATATTTGAAGGTCTGATAGACACAGATACTGTAGAAAAATGGTTGAATCTACTAGAAGGGTATTTTTTTGTCCATAACTTTTCGGATAAAGAAAAGATTACTTTTGAGCTTCTCAAAGCCGTTCCCCATGTCAAAGATTGGTGGGAAACTTTCTGTGAGCAAAAGGAAACAGAGGAACCTTCATTATTTATAGCCACGGCCACCTGAGAATCCCTCAGGGATGTTATTAAGGAACAATACTACCTTGTTGGATGTTATGACGACCTGTATACCAAATGGACTACACTACGGCAAGAAAGGGACCAAGCAGTGTCAGATTTCACAAATATATTCCATACCTTGCGCTCCAAGCTGGGTAACAAAGATTTGGAGCGACATCTGGTGCTCAAGTACCATGGTGCTCTGCATAGATACATCCAAACCGAAATGGAATTTTTGGACATGTCATTCTTGGGTGCAGCCTACCGATATGCCATCAAAATCGAGCAGAAGCTCAAACAAAAGGCGTGACAATTTGGGCCTGGGAACCCCTCACAACAAAAGCTACTAAAGGGTGATACCAACCCACAGAACAAATATCGATAGTATTAGGACAACCAGTCCAAGATGCAAGCAAAGAAGGACACCGGAAAGACAAACAAAGATACTGGGAAGTGGTGTGAATTCCATAAGAGCCCTTGGCATAACACTATTGACTGCCACTCAAAGAAGTCGTTGGTGGTTGAAGTGAAAGCCTATGAATCAGATGCAGATTCTGACTCTGAGCCATAACCAAAATGGGGAAGATGGATCATTGAT
>SNQJ01S0000825.1:196169-207460 GCA_010110895.2 Picea sitchensis | reverse complement strand
ACAGTGCCAGAAGATTTGTAAATGATGATGTCTTTAATGTGATGTGTTTTAATTTACATGTGATGTACAATTTGTTTTCCTTCATGAAACCTTATCTATGGGCGAGATACCAATCCATGATGTAATTGGCTAACGAATCTGAAACATTGTTGAGTTCTCTTGGAATATGTCTGTATTCGATGTAATCAAATATTCATTCAAGATGACGAACTCGTAGGTGGAGACGTAGTAGGATAGGATTACGAATAGCGTAGATACGATTAAGTTGACAGACAACGAGTTGGGAGTATAGGTTAACAATGCTACGAGAGATACCTAGGGAGGAGGCTTGGGTCAAAAGTCCAATGACAACATGATATTCTGCCATGTTATTAGTAGCTGGTCCTAAGCAAACACCTCCTGAACTCACCAACTCGTCAGATTGGTAAATGACCCATGTTGCAGAAGCAACGTTCTCGGTGTGTCGACTAGTGCCATACACAAACCCGACAAAGATAGGAAAGGAAGACGTCATTTGCACATGAGAACACAAGACACAGTTATGAGTGGCAAAGGTAAAAACTTGAGCACACAAAAGAAACAGACACACCAAACTAAAATACAATAATGTACAAAGTACACATGCTAGGTGATCTAGGCATAGTACTTTTTAAGGTAAAGCCCGTTCCGGGGCTCTCCTAGGGAGATTCCATCATAATCGACTAACTCGTAGGTGCCTCTATGCAGAACACATTTCACAATGTAAGGGCGATGCCACATAGGTTCTAACTTACCTGTCCCTAGTTTGTCATGAGCCTGGTCATAGACGAGGACTAAGTCTCCTTCTGCAAAAGTCCAAGGATGGACGGATTTGTCGTATTGATTTTTTATCTATTTCTGATGTGCCTCATTAACGAGAGCGGCATCACGACATGTTTCGTCCAGTTTGGTCAAATATAAGAAACGTTCTTCTTCAGCAGAAGTATGGGGTAGGAGTTCTACTTTAAGTTTCAGAGATGGAATCTCACACTCGATTGGTAAAACGGCTTCGATGCCATACACTAATTGGAAAGGAGTGAACCCAGTTGCGGTTTTCACGAAAGTACGGTAAGCCCAGAGAGCGGAGAAAAGTTGTAGATGCTAGGATGTCTTATTTTCCCCTACCATGCATTGAATCATGGTTTTGAGGACCTTGTTGATGGCTTCAACTTGTCCGTTGGCCTGAGGATAGTATGGGGATGAGTTTTCATGGAGAAAACCCAACTTGGCATGCAATTCACTCATCATCGGGTTCTTAAAGTGTGAACCGTGATCGGTGACAATGGCGCATGGTACACCAAAACGAGTTATGATGTGGTTAAAAACAAAAAGAGTTGTGGTATGGCCATCGTTTAGAAAGGTAGGCATAGCCTCAACCCATTTTGTAAAGTAGTCGACGGCGATGATTATATAGTCGTGCCCCCTAGCTGAGGTAGGCTTACATTGCATGAAATCGATACCCCACTTGGCAAAGGGGCCGATGGCGATAATGAGGTGCAACGTAGTAGGGTGGGTGCATGCCTTGTTATTAAAAACTTGGCAGGGTGGGAATTTTTTGACTACCTCAATAAAATCTTTGAAAATCGAAGGCCAAAAATAGCCGGCACGTAGAATTTTCTGGGTTGTAGCCATCCCAGAAAGGTGACCGCCACAGGCTCCAAGGTGACAGTCATTCAGAATGCGTTCATCCTCTGCATGAATCAAACATCGTCGAAGGATAGTATCAATACCATGGCGATACAAGGTGTCATCGATGATAAGATAATGGTGAGAATGGTGGCGAATACATCGACGCTCTTCACAAGAAGTGTTAGGCTAAAAGCGTTGGGTTTGGAGATAAAGGAGGATGTCTCCATACCAAGGATCAGAGGTGTTGATGAAGAAAAGAGTTTCGTCATGGAGAGAATATCTAGGTTCAATATCTTCATCAGCATGGGGGAGGTCGCAAATAAGCTTCACAAACACCAGGGACTTTTTGGCTTTGGACTTCGCAAATTCAAGATCAAATTCCTGAAGGATGACGATCCATTTAGAGTATTTTCCCCTGAGCACTTGACGTGTCAAGACATGGTACATGGGGTTTGAGTCCGCAATCACAGTGGTGGTGCGTAGTAGGATGTAATGGTGAAATCTTTGGACATCGATGACGACTGCCAGAGCCAGTTTTTCTACATGTGAATATCAGAGTTCGGGTCCAGATAGACTCTTTCTCAGGTAATAGATCACATGTTCCTCACCGTTGGGGTCCTCCTGAACTAACACCATCGCAATAGTGGAAGTGGAGGCGGCTAAGTAAAGGATGTAGTCCTTTGTATACTCTGGAGGGTGCAACAAAGGTGCATGAGTCAAGGCATGCTTGAGAGTGTCAAATGATCGTTGAGCGATGTCATCCCAGATGAAAGGGGTGTTTTTCTACAACAATCGCATGAATCCTTTAGTTATGTTAGCGTAGTTACAAATGAAACGACGAAGGAAGTTTTCTTTTCCTTACAAACTTTGGAGTTGGGTCAAAATAGTAGGCGGGGGTAAGACCAAAATAGCCTTAATCTTTAAGGGATCCACCCGAATCCCATCTTTAGAGACAACAAAACCGAGGATTCGATCGGATTCAACAGCAAAAATACACTTATGTGGGTTCAAGTGGATACGGTAAAACTGACATCGAAGAAAAATAGCACGTAAGTGATCAACGTGATCTGATCGATTGGATGAGTGGGCAGGTAAGTCGTCGAGGTAAGGTTCTGCAATATGCTTGATATCATGGAAAGCATATGACATGGCCCGCTGGAAAGTAGCACCAACATTTTTTAGACCAAAAGGTAGCTTCCGATAGGAGAAAGTTCCCCATGGGCAGATAAAGGCTGTCTTAAGTTGATCAGCAGGTAAAATTTCAATCTAGTTATACCCGGAGAAACCATCCATGAAAGAGAAGATTACGCTCCCAGTGAAATTATCAATGATCTGGTCGATGAAGGGCGTAGGGTAGTTGTTCTTTGGACAAGCCTTATTGAGATCCCGATAGTCAACACAGACACAAATGGTCCCCTGTTTTTTGGCAACCGGAAGAAGGTTGGAGACCCATTCTGTCAAAGGGATAGGATAGATAAAGCCAGAATTTAAAAGTTTCTCAACTTCTGCCTTTATGGCTGCAATTTTCTTGGGATGAACCGGGTGGAGTTTGTGTCGAACAGATTTCTCACCTGGGTAAGTCTTGATTTCATGCACGATGATCGAGGGGTCGATTCCTAGCATTTCTTCATAGCTCCAAGTGAAGACATCGTGGAATTATTTAAATAGAGCGATGTAAGATACCACTTCTTTGGGTGTGCAATTAGCACCAAGGTTAATGTTTTCCACAATGCCTTATTTGATCGAAATATCAATAATGATCGTAGTAGAGATATTACCCATATTCCCCTCAGAAAGAGTATATTGCGTGAGGATGGGAAATTCTGGATAATTGGTAACATCGGGAGGGAAGACAGAGTGTATGTCTTTGTGAATTTCTTCTAGAGGAAGAAGAAAAGATGATCGGTGATGGTTCTCATCCCAAGCTACGTCGTCGATACTAAGCATTTCCATTATAGATTCATCAGAAGGAAAAATGTGGGAAATGTAATCGATTGCAGATGATAGGGAATCCAACCATGAAGACATCGAATAAGCATTGGGTGTCAATAGATGGGGGTTGTCCGGGGAGGGAGAGGCATGTTGAATAGCCACATATGCAGCCTCAGCTGGGCTAAGTGGCATGGTGTCACCTAGCACATCGAATTTCATAGGACTAGGTACAATCCAAGGGTCAGATGATTCCAAAGATTGATAATCCATAGTCGAAATCATATTGACGGTGGAAATATGATGTGTGGTGGGTGGAAGTGGTGTAGGGAAGGTACCCATAAGGCTAGAATATTTCAACAAGCCAACACCAACGTTTTCATACGTAACTTTGTGGTCTCCCAAAAAAGGAATGTTATTGGTAACAGGGGCACGAGCGTCGGGTGTACAGAAATCTAGTTGGTCGATAGTGATAATTTTGACTTGATGGGGGAATTGTACACATCGAAACACCGACAAGGCAACGACAATCATAGCGTAGAACCAACTTCTTCCGAGTAGTAGGTTGTAATCGAGGGGGGCATCGACCACCTCGACATCAACAGTAACAGTTTTGCCACCCAACTAAACGGCTAAGGATTGCAAAAGTCCGTGAGGATGAAAACCTTGCCCATTGAAAGTGCATAACATCGTAGGGGATTTGTTAAGGGTGGGTGATTTCAAGCCTTTCCAACAAGCCAAAGACATGACACAAGTAGAGGCTCCCTCATCTAAGATAGTTCGGTGGATTTGTTGATTGTGAACAACAACATTGATTTGAAAAGCTAGTTGGTGGGAGAGTCGAGGCTGATGATCATCCAAATTAAATGTGAGGTTATTAGATGACTCAGGATCGAAAGCGTCAATGGAAGCCAAGAGCATTCTACATTGACTGGGACAGTGTTGTAGAAATTCCAAAGCAAACATAGCACACGGTGCTTGAGCCAAATCTTCAATGATGTTGTAGTTTTGGGCAGCCCGTGAACTAGGATTAAAGGTAGATTTCTAGATAGTGCTCTTAGGAGGGTGTAAGATGGACTCAAACAAAGGTTTCTCAATATGGAGTGGCCTGGATGGAGGGCTAGCAGACGGAGGACTAACGGAAGATGGTGATGGGTCCAGTAAGGAACCGTTAGTGGTCTTTGTCTTATCAAGTTTAATCGGTGTGTCATATGTCGTAGTGAGAGTGGTCAGATTAATCCTCTTAAACATGTAAATGTGAGCACTTGTCGAGGCCTCATCATGGAATTGGCTGGAACTGCCCCCTAGAGTGGGGGTTTGAGCAACCAAATATTGTTGCTGTGGAAAAGGCTAGGTAAGCACAGCGGGTTGTGAATTTCCCTTAAAAAGCTTGGCCACTTCATCGTGATGTGGACAATATCGGGTGTAGTGATCATCGCCACAAATTAGACATGGGAATTTCGGTTTTCGTTGTGATTATTTTCCGGCAGCAGGGGTTTGGGTTTGATTTTTTGGTTGTTCATTGTTATTTTTTTTCTTCGGTTTATTTCTTGCTTTCTTCTTACCTCTAGATTGGTGTGAAGGGTTCGATTGGACCATATTCACTTCAGAGACCTGAGTTTGAGGGGAGGTAGAAGAGGGTGTGGTCGAACTGGAAGCAAACGTCGAAGCAGACCGCTAGGTTGTTCCAGTCGACTGGGAAGTAGATTGGGTTTTGATGGAGCCAATGACTCCATATGCATGCGAGGTAGACGATGGTTTGGATGGATTAGTAGTGGCACGAGTAGCATTTGGTATCAATTCATATAGAGTACCAGATTGTGAATAAACCAAATCTAAGTACTGATCTCGAGCAATAGATTCTTCCTCGGTGACTACACCATCCATAGCAACATCACGAGCGATCGGGGGTAGCAGTGATTTAGTGAACCATTCCGCTAATAATTGGTCAGGAATGACCGCTTTGATTAACCTTCGTCATTGTCTCCATTCATGAATATGATCATAGATATGTATGGAGTTTGTCTGACGAAGGGAGGTCAATAGTTCGGTACCCGTCTCGTATCGAATGGGTAGTTGGAAGTGTGTGAGGAAGGACATGGCAAGGGAGTTGAAATCGTGAAAAGAAGAACGTGGTAGTTCAATATACCACTTTTCTGCAGAACCCATAAGCGTTCGTTGGAAAAGACACAAACGTATAGAATCATCCATGAGGGAGTTCGATGAACACCACAAATGGAAAGTCATCACATGGTTGTTTGGGACTTCTTTGGACTTTTCGTCAAATTTTGGAATATCAGAAGGAAGTTTAGCTAGAATAGCTAGCCAAACCAGAGAATGAAAAATAGGATCATTCATTAACCGAGACAATTATGGGAGATCCAAAGTCGCTAGGAAAGGTAGTTGTCGGTTAACCTACGGGTGATACTGGTGTGGCATAGGAACACCAGTAGGACCATACACTAGGTTAGGCAGATAATTGTAACCAGTGGGTCCTCTTGTATAAGGTTGGTGTTGACCAGGGTACAGAAGATTTGAGGGGGTTCGAGAAACATGCACGAGCGGAGGATAACCGGATGGGTTTTGAGGATTATAAGCTAGATTTTACGTTTGTCCATAAGGAGGATATAGATGAGTCCCTTGAGGGGGAAGAGGTTGTTGTGGAGCTTGAGGATTGTGTCCCCCCGAGAACTGTGGGTTTCCTAGAAAAGGGATATTCCACAAATTGGGTGTGGTAGACACATTTTGTCCATGTGGTTGATGGTAGGCTCTGGATTGAGGTTACCCCCCAGCATGAGGGTGCCCTCCAAATGGAAGTTTTCCTCTGGCAGGAGGATTCCCCCCAGCATGAGGTGGAGTTCCTAGAATTTGGGAACCAGACGTAAACGACTGATTGATGTTGCTTAATGGGTTAAAGCCACCAAGACTGGTCCCTTCGAGTTGTTGTATAGGTATGGAACTTCCAGGCATAACTTGGGTAGTAGTGACAACAAAAGAATTCAGTGCTTTGTACCTAAAAGGGAGTGATGATGAAGGTCTAGGTGTTAGTGGTGTGCTAATTGCAGCTTGGCTAACCACCACATTACTGGCGGGAATAGTTGGAACATGAGGGACCATTATAGAGTGGGTCGTCTGGAGAGAAAAAGTGGACCTTGGGCCAACGGATGATGTGTTCGGATCAATGGACAGTGTAGTGGAAAAAATGGTAGTACTGGTAAAATGATTTAAGGGTATGGTGTAGGTAACAGGCACATCGACACCTATTCCTGTTCCGTAAAGATCCTGCACCATGTGCGGTGGGCTTCGAACAACATCTGTGGTCCAAAAAGGGTCTTCGACTAGAGGGTTTGAATGAGACCCAGTCAAAACGTTAGAAGGATTGACGATGACAAATTTGTTGGCTGAATTCAGTTGGAGAACATGCCTCTCATATCCCTCAAGGATGCGGAAAGCCTCAAGAGACTCTGAAACAATTCAAAAATTTTCTAAAGAGGTGGGAACTTCCTCTTGGGAGGTTATAATGTCATGAACCTCGCTCTGTTGAGGAGATTCCTCCATAGAATGAGGGGGTAAAGGGGTAGTCTCTTCCATATTTTCTGGAGGAAGTCCCTGTACCCTACGCGAATGGCATGGAGGGTCAATGTTGGCGAAAAGGAATTGACGAAAAAAATCTATGTCCAACTACCGAAAAGAAGCAACATACGCTAATAGAATCTAGGAATCACAACCAAGCAAACAAAACCTTCTCTCGATGACCGTGCTAGTTGATGATGAAATCCAACGTCGTGTGATCAAGTCAAGAAGGGGCGGGGATATGGTGGAATAGTTACAATGGCGACCTGCTTAACAGACTTTCACCTTAGTGCAAGCTTCCATGCAGTAATTGTGGATTTACCCTCCAAGGAGCCCGAGTGAGTTTGACCAATGTCTGTTCCAGGTACATTGAGACTTCCCTTCACTGTCACCTTGTGTAAGACCCTAAATATTATGGCTACTAAGGTTACCAATTCATAGTCAGCCCCTGGGTGGGTACAGTCAACAGTCCAGTCCAAACGTACGGGAAGGGTATCTAGCCCGAAATCAACTTGAAAGGCTTCCACTCAACATTGTGGGTATACCTTTAAGCGATCCCCATAATACGATCCAACTACTACAATCAGTCAAACCACAGAGGGATAATCTCCATAGCTTTCCCAAGTGCGACCTCGTGCGTAACCCCTGTGTGAGAGGGGGATCCCAGCAAACTTATACGACAATTGGATTTGACTCTCCCTAGCTCAAGATGCTAATGTTTGTTTTGGAAACTTTGGAGAGTTATGCTCAGAGCCTAATCCAAAGTGCTAATCCTAGTCTACTGTTGGTGGAGGATCCTAGAAAAAAAATGTTCTAGATAGTTTTTAATTAGCATTCATTTTATAGTTGTTCTTTACTCAAAAGGGGGTGTATGAAAGTGAAATGGATGGAATGACGACTCAATCCCCCAAAAAAATGCATAAAAGATGATAAGCAGTCGTTTCTTTTCGATGAATGTCTATTTAAGGGGGAGAGAGAATTGTTTTCACTATCAAACACTAATAAGGAATGTCCTCAAACAAATTTTCTCAATCAAATCCAATGTGATGCTAAAACTTTTTAGAAATGTCCTCTAATATGAAAATCAATCACTAAGGTGCCTCTTTATTGTTTGTGTGTGAATAATGATTAATTCAATACGACACTTCCCCTGCCAATTAACTTTTTAGATCAAGTAAACTCAGAGGAGCATAAGCAGGTTTCGTACACACAACACACCGTCTTGTTATGATTGAAAACAAGAAGCAAAAGAAAACAAGGATAACAAAGAAAATCAAGAATTTCACCCAAAAGAGAGATGTTGAAGAACAATGACCTCAAAAAAAACCAAATGAAGAGATTTGTAGACTTCTGATGTACTTCACCAGAGTTTCTTGCTCAGTGAGATAGAAGAGAAAAAACAGTGGATTGATTTCAAACTCCCAACAGCAGAAAAAACTCAAAAAAATAATGAAGAAGGCCACAAAATCTGAACAGCAAGGTATTTGTTCCTTAGAAGGAAGGATGTCAAAGTCCAGTGGGAAGAAGCGTTGAATCATAGAAAGGCTCAGCAAGTGAAACACGGAGATTGGACCCTAGAAAAAGCAATTCTGGAAAGGTTTTTTGCCAAAAGAGGGCTGACGCTCTGGTGTAAGGGGAACCAAGAATTATAGCACTTTGTCTAACACATACAGGGAGCGCTAGCGCTCTGTTAACATGGCCACAGGGGTGCCAGGCTTAAAAAGCTCATGAAAATATCCAAAAACACAAAATTTCAGTCAAATTTTGGCAATCAAGTTGAGTGTGATGGGGTAAGGAGTCAATCATCATATGAAATCAAGAAAAAAGGGTGAACAAGGTCTGAAAACAATCAAAGGGTAAGACAAGGTCTATGAGGAAAAATCAAAACCAAAAGTTTCAATTCGATTCTCCCCAGCGGAGTCGGCAGTTTCTGTTGAAGGAAAATCTCCCTGCGGACAGGTAGATCTCCTCTTGAGAGCTAGACTCTTAACTCTTAAGACAAAAGATGCTTATCATGGACATTGAATTCCTTTTAGATCTATATAAACTAATGTATGAGGAGGAAGGAGAAAAGAATTACCTTTTACCGGTGTTTGTCCCTGCACACTCCAAGTTGAGCTCCAATCTTTCGCTCCTCGATAAGCCCTGTAGACAAACAATAGTACAACCACTTCCTACTCTACTGATATTAGCTTGAAATAGACCTATCTATTAGAGACAAGTTCATGTGAGATTAAACATAAACTAGAAAGAAACAAGCCAAGCATTTCATATTGATGAGAACAATGACGGAAGTAACTTACAACCGTAGATGCGAATGCAGCAACTTCGTCAAATCCCCTTTGTCTAACCCTTTCTCAAAAGATCCATGATCCGGATGACAATAACTTCACTGATTACTCTCCTCTAGTTCACTGTGTTTTTCCTATGATATCATAGGTTTCATGCTTCTAATTCTTCCTCCTTTCCACCATGATAGAGCCTTCTTATATAGGTTTAGAGAGGCCTAGCCTCTTGAGGTATCTTTAGGGTAATTTGAGGATTCTCCTCCTTGAGTTAGGGATCTTCCCTAAGATCATGGCTGGACCAGGGGTTTGAATTCAACTGCCTTCCAATATTGAAAAGATCTTCCCCTTATTCTCCTCAACAGACCAACTGCTGCCCAGAATAGGCAGCGCTCCCTCAAAAGGGCCATCAAAGTGCTATGGCGCTCCCTAGTAGGATTTAGGGGGGCACCAACACTCTTAAAATCAATAATTCTCCTCCAGAAGGGTTGTTCAGTGTTAGAACACTCCCTAGCACTTCATAGGGGAGCGCCAACGCTCCTAAGAGAGATATAAGGGAGCACTCTCTTCTAAAAACCTAGATTCAATGGTTCTTTCAGATGGCAAGAGGTACTTAACTTCAGTTAACCATTCCTCTTCCTTCAAATCAAGTGTTTGAGGTATTTTAAGAGTCTTCTTAATGTCGTTATAAGTATGACATAGGCATCATGGCAGTATTCTTTGCTTGACACTTGTGACACTTCTGAGCAACATGCAACACTTGCGACACTTATCGAAGCGAGTAATGTTGATGTGTAACAAGTGTACATACTTCTGGGGTGTAAATACTTCATGGGGTATAAACACGACTGAAATTAAAAGACCTCTGAATCAGGAAGATAATCAGGCTCCACAACCAACACTCAACACCTTGAAAAAGAGATAATTTCAGATAATATGCCTCTTTGAGGGGGAAACCTACTTTTACCCCACATAAATGTTCAAGAACAATATGATTCCAAATGAAAATGTCTCCTTGGTATATATAGGAGACTAGGAGGTATAATTACAACTAATGGAATAAATACGACATAAATAAAATATCATTACTAATGTAATATGCCCCAATTAAGGGGTAATGGGCCAATATTAGGGCTTAACATGCCCCTCCCTTTGATAAAAGTGTTGTCCACAATGCTTGAGTAACTCTGGATGCTTCTGTATAAAAGACTCATCTTCCCAAGTGGAATCTTCAGCTGGTAGTTTCCTCCATTTAATGAGATACTCTTAAATGGACCTATTCCTCAGCTGGCAAATTCTTGTGTCAGTGATGGCTTCAGGCTCCAATATGACTTTTCCTTCCTCGTCAAGTTCTGGAAATATAGTTTGAACTGGGATCTTGTCACCTATAACCGTCTTTAAGCATGAAACATGGAAAACTGAGTGTACTCATGAAAATGCAAGCAACTCCAATTTCTATGCCATAGTACCAATCTTTTACAACACCTTATAAGGACCATAGTACTTTGGTGATAATTTATTATTCTTCTTGGTTTGCTTGAGGGACATCTGTTTGTATGGTTGTAGTCTTAAAAACACCCAATCCCCTACTTCAAAACTTCTTTCACTACGATGTTGATATGCTTTTTGTTTCATGTGATTTTGTGCCATGGTTAGGTTGTCCTTTAAGATTTGGAGAACTTATTCTTGATGCTTGATGTGATCTTCCATTGCTTGAACCTTATATTTTTCTTTTAGATTAGAAGTGATGGAAGGAGGGTGGTATCCATAGAGTGCCATAAAGGGTGTCATTTTTGTTGCAATATGAAAGGAAGTGTTATACCACCATTCTACCAAGGGTAACCATTTGAACCATTG
>SNQJ01S0000825.1:175858-196159 GCA_010110895.2 Picea sitchensis | reverse complement strand
TGATTGTTTATTTCTTACTGCTCATTATTGGATAATAATTCTACATTGATATAACATTTGAAGAAAAAGGATTATAATTACACTATTACTGATTCACCCCCCCTCTCAGTAATCCAACAAGAATTTCGATGTCTCTGGCGTCGGTGAAGAGATGTCTATATGGGGTTTGGACAGTCAAATACGAGATGACACGTATCCACATGAAATGTCGCAACAGAGACAATATTTATGGCATTAGAAAAGCGATGTCATGTGAAACGACGTTTGAGGGGGTCTGTTGTTTTTCGTTCTCCCAACAATATAAAGTGTGAATTACATCGAACGCACCATCATAATTTTACCCAAATGTACTAGTGATGATAACCAGTCAACTTGGAAGTGTGTACTCTTTTCTTCCCCATATAAACGACAGATCATGGCCAGCAGCAGCTTGTAATAAGTTTTAAGCCTGTGGGAGGGGATTAATTTTTGACCTTGTTTAAGGCTTTCATTTTCCTCCACCCACTAGTGTTTCATCTATTTTTTCGGTCATTTTCTTTCTTGGGTGAACCCTTTTAACAAATGTTCATTCAACAAGAAAGTAAGAGCGAGAAAGTGATATCTGGAGACAATATCCTCTAGTCTGAGAGAAGATACTTACACCCCCTACTTTCTCATGATGCTTGTCGTGAAAGCATCAAATTTCCCAAGGCACCATTGTGTTGCCTCGTTGTATGGGAATAGATGTGGCCTGGCATCTACCAGGTGGATACCACTTTTCAAGTTATTCTGGTACACCTCTAAAACTTCGTCATCTTAAGGAAACTATGTGGAGTCAAATATCATGTAGATCTCTTCAAAGTCGGGGAAATAGTCCTCACCAATGTGAGGAATCGTGTCATTCATCAGCGTTTCGATCGGTCGAGATGATGATAGGGGGTTTGCAGCACCCTAGAATTACATTGAACTTATATATCTTTTGGGGTTGTATCTCTCCATGATGAATAACCAAATTATCTTGTAATAACACGTTACAAAGAATATCATCTTATCTTAAGTATAAAGCATTAGATGTAATAACAAAAAACTTGATAAGCAATAGAAAACAAAGGTTACTGGTACACAAGGAGTTGTAGTAATAGAGTAGGATATCTCACTAACAGAGGGAGTCTAGATGAAAAATAAACTTCACAAACTGTGTTTTGAAATATTATGGTGCAAGCTATGTTATGAAAGGGTGTTTTTTGTAACTCTCAATGCACATCCACCTAGCATGAGTATTCCATAACTCAGGTGTGTACGAGGATCTTGCTAAATCTAAATTTTCCCATTAATGCACATCATCTCTATAATCAAAGCTTATTAAGATGGATAGACACATTGATTTGGGAATCATAGGTAGTGCTAAACCAAATCTTCAAATAATACTATTATCGGGGTCGAGCCTTCGGATTATGAGAGATTGTAGGTTTTTCAAACTTTGAAGGGAAGGGTGTCGAAGAAATATCCCCTTATACATAGATGATTGGGTGGGCCTAGCACGCCAACCAATAAAAAGTGATATGAAAAGAGGTGGGACCCATCGGGGTATTGGCATCAGGGTAAATCAGGATGAGGGTGGAATTAAAACCTAAGGGAAATGTATCGACATAATATTTGTTGTTTTTTCAGAAAGGAGTGCTAAAATATGTTCTTTATAAGATTTTGGGAAATGGATTTCAGAGGTTTGAAGGATGTGGAGCCATTTGAGCTTCGACGAAGACAGTATCGAAGAATATTCTTTCAGCCTAAGATAATGTGCAGGAAATGCGTGAGACGGGTCAAGAGGCCATCGGATTTTTATTTCAGAGTTCGATAAGATGAAGCTTAAAAAGGCTCCTGACAAGGATGGTATCGAAGGTAATATTCCTTCGCTACTTTAGAAACATTATTATGTCCCGAAAGAAATAAAATTAACTCATTGGAGAATAATAAGACATGAAGTCAAAATTTCAATATTGGGATGCCACTTTGGGAGGTGGTCATATGACAAGTCATAACGAAACTTGGGGCTTCGTGAAAAGAAAACAATGTAAGAGCCAGAGTGATCGGAGTGTGAAGATCAAAGTTTAAACTAACACGTTGAAAATGGGACTCCGAAAAACAAGATCCTGAAACATATTCGAGTTCATCTTGCGTTGTCTTAGAGAAGTAAGGATGCAGGTCTTGTAGGCTAAAATATAGGTGCAAAAGAAAAGAGAAAAATATTTTAGGGACCTATAAAATTTAAAAAGATGGGGGTGTTGTTGTGAAATGACCCACAACACATTCTATAAAAGTCTTCATTGTAACAAATTATGGTTTTCTACAAACTATTGTTTCACTATGAATAGAGGTTTCACTACAAAATCTATAAACATGCAATGAAATGTTCTATAATGCATGCCAAATATTAAAGGAAAGGAAATAATCTCAAAAATATCAAGCAATTGTCAACACGTCACATCTCAAATATGATATAAATCATGTATCATTACAATCATTTTTAGTTTAAGTCATTATATTTGTTTAATTCATATATGATATCTAGTGGTCACACCCAATACCCATCATCCATCATAACTATTAGTTCTCCCATTCAACACATAGTCCCTTTTCAACAAGATTTTTGAACATAGAGTCAGGGAGGGGAGAGTTTGAATGTCATAAATTGACATTAAAATTAAAACAATGAAAGGAAATGATTTTGACAAATCAAAAGAGATGATCAAAGGGAGTGAGAATGTCGAAACAACAAAATGTAATCATCATGTGGTAGGGTTATTCTAAACCTTTTTCTTCAATATGTAATTTTAATTCCTATTTGAATTTATACAAACCTATACACTTCCATATCAACCTATTGAAGTGTATGGGTTGAATTGAATTTATGGAAGAGAAGGATACAACCTATTCTTTAGGAGTAATTTTATGGAAGAGAAGGCTAAAATTTTCTTTTGGTAATTTCATGGAAGAGAAGGCTAAAACTTTAGGAGTAATTTAGGAAGAGAAGGATAAAACGTAATCTTTAGGAGTAATTTCATGGAAGAGAAGGCTAAAAAATTCTAATGTTGAAGTCAAAAAAGGCTCAGAGCCAAAAAAATTAGAGTAAAATTCCAGGGAGGGAACTAGTTAAGAATGAAGGGACTCTCAGAAAATCGGGAACACCAACACAGGAGACCGAAGTGATACTATAACCCAATATATGTTAGAGAAATATTTTCCTCACCCTATGCAATCTTGTAGAGAGGGCCTTATTCCATTTCCTTATGAAGACTTATCTTCCCTGTTATTAAAATCCAGAGACAAAAATACAAATTTTTCCACTTGTATGCATCTTCAACCCTATATAGCAAGCATATATGCAGGCTACTCCACTACATACCGTGTACATCGAGATTTGTGCCAGAAAATCAAAATTAAATGTTGGGTTTCCATGTCACAACAGGAGATCTCTGATCCTTGGCCTTCCATATAATGGAAACGTTCTAAATCGGCCCTTCAGTTGCATTTTGAAGGCTATAAAGATGCCAATTCCGAGCTATGGAAAAGGTGAAAGAATTCAACTTTGAGAGCAAAGTTGCTATGGAGGAATTATTTACTTCATATTGAATCAGCATCCCTTTGTCCTTTAAGTCTGAACTCAATGTTCAACCCCCAAGATCTTCCCTATTGATGGAGAACCTCGTTATCACGCACCTTTTTCCTTGACAGTCGCGTATACACGCGGGTTGTCTCACTGCAAGTTGCGTATATATGCTTTGTTTGCTTGAACAG
The DNA here is from genome assembly GCA_010110895.2 of Picea sitchensis. Classification (NCBI taxonomy): domain Eukaryota; kingdom Viridiplantae; phylum Streptophyta; class Pinopsida; order Pinales; family Pinaceae; genus Picea; species Picea sitchensis. Next base: position 192,385 of record SNQJ01S0000825.1, on the reverse strand, counting down.
TCATGTACACCTCCTTCCCTTGCTTGTTTTCTTGGTCAGGTGTTTGTTGGGTGGGATTTGATGCTTGTTGAGCCTTCTTGGGTCTCTGTAGTCCCTGTTGAGTGCATGTGGGATGACATAAAACCCTCTTTTTGTTGAATTTATGGGTGAAGTCTTTCTCTTCATATTTTCTTTTTTATTGTCCTTGTACATTGGGCTGGGTGTTGTGTTGCTTGGTATCCTACTTAAGTTATCTCTTTTTTATACACAGTAGGGATATATATCAAGTTATTTTTTCAGTCCATTCATTTTCAATTTCGATATATTGAAAATACAAAAAAAAAATAGGCATTTTGCATTGCATGGCATTTTTGTCTTTTGAGTTTTTATCATTAGATTAGTGCATATAGTGAAAGATTGCATTTTTACTTCTGAATTGCAGAGTTGAATTTGAAAATTGCATCATTTTTAGAAGCATATCATTCATTAAAAGTTAAAGTTAGGACTTTGCATTATTTTCATATTTACTTTTCTTGCAGAGCCATAAAACCATGAGTTTCACTACCATACCTTTTTGAGTAATCACGGCCATTAAAATCAACGCTATAATTTAAAATTTATTAGTAACGATTTTATTTTCTAGGGTGCACAAACTAGCCTAGGATTTAGTGCCTTGGAATAGGATTTTGTTAGTAAACTTCTCTAAGGAAAATAAATCAACTTATGTGTCTGAGTCAAGGAGTGGAGAAATCCATTGTATAATTGGTAAGAACAGAAGGCTCCGCTCACACTAGAGTTAATCACGAGGTCACGTGAAGTTGGTTGAAGGGATATCCCCCTGATACCCTCCTAGCGTCAGAGATATTTCTGGGGATCTATTCGTATCTGGGGATCTTGTTAGTGCCCTTACCTCTGTGAGAGGCGATGCTTTCAAGGTTTTAGGTTTTGCTACCCTACCCATACAGTGGACTTGACTTACGTCTTCTCGCTTGTGCATCGATTATACAGTTTTGTATTAGTTTCTTGACTTAGGTGTCTCATAGGTTACTTGCAGGGTTTATTCTACAGGTACCCTGGGTCAGATAAGGGTCGGACAACACACAACCTTTATGGAGGATTACCTCTCCAGGGGGATCTGGCCGACTGGTCTTTAATCCGACGAGGGCCCTTATAACTAATTATGTTACCTCCAATCTTTAGCAGGGAGTCTCAGGACCCTCTTGGGAGAGACATACCTTTTTTAGGGAGGGAGGCCACTCAGCCACTTTACCCCATTTGCATGCATATTGGCCATTTGACTTTTGGTGTTCTCTTTGATTACTAGTTGCCCTTAAGAGTTTATACTGAGTTCTCTTTATCATGGATAATAGAGTTCCTTTGACGCCTTCATTCACTGCTACCTACCCCATGATGCCTACTCCTGTCATGGGGATGAGTCCTTTCGTTTTTCATAATGGTATGCAGAACTATGGTACTTAGTTCATGTCTTGGGTCTCTATTCATTCTCCCGTTTATATGCCTTCACCTTTGTAATCCTCTCCCTGGTCCACTTACATGAATCCTAGCATTTTTTCCGGGGGCACCATGGCCCCAATTCCTATGTATTCATTTGATATGAGTCATGTCCCTCAACCTTCTTTTACGACAGGAGGTTGGAACCTCCCCTCTTATGGATCCAGTCCTAGTTATGCTCTTTTAGGAGCTAATACTCAGATGGGTGCTTATTCTAATTATTACACTCCATACATATATCATTTGTCTGCCATGTTGGTTCCTTCGAATACTTTTCCCATGACGGGTACTCATGTATCCATGGGTGTTTCTTACGGGGATAATCAATTTTACGGTTCGGGCTACCCTCTTTATGGAACCCCTTCACAAGGGGAGAACATATGTCCTCACGTGACTTGTGAAGGAGATCACCTTACTCATCTGTGTCCAGCTAGTGCTGAGATACCAGAAGCGTGGGGCTCACCAAAGGGCCCTTCAGATTTTGAGGCATATGTGGTTTCCCCACACCTTGTTCCTCCTTTGATTGAAACATTGGTAACACCACTGCAATCCTCTCCTGACCTCACCCCCATTGTCAAGGGTGATGTGTCCCCTATACCCGTTACCGTGCATCCTCTTCAAACTAGAGTTGAAGAAGTGGTCGTGCCAATCCCATCTCTAGTCACTCCTGCTCTCCTTATGCAAGGTGATGCATCCTTCAACCATGTCATTAGCATTCCTGATCCCGCATCTTGTGAATAAGAGAGATTTATTCTCTCCCCAAGTTCTCTCCCTCCAAGTCTCGAGGAAGTTCCCTTCAATTGGGATGGCCTGGTAGGGTATCTCATGCCCCCACCTATGTATTTTCTAGTAAGAGACATTATCCAGTCTATCACAGAGACTATATACTTTGTTGGTGCTTTATCCTCCTCGAATTGGAGATATTTGGGTTTTCCCAAGCTTATGTCAGTTATTCGTAAGATACTGGCATTCCATAGAATATCTGCACAGGAGCCTTGGCCTTCCCCGTCACTTACCGCCTAGAATCTCCCAAACGAGTCCAAGTTAAGCTATTTTCCGACTCGTCTAAAAAGTGAAAAAATTGTCAAGTGATTTGTCCCTTTCACACTTGTTAAATTGGATTTTAAAGGTCATGAGTCTTAGTTAAGCTATTTTCTGACTCGTTATCAAAAAGTGAAAATATTTCCGACTGAATTTGTTTCTTTCACACTCGTAAAATTGGTTTTGAAAAGACTTTTATTTGGCACAAGTTTATCCCTTTTTCACACCAAGTAGACTAAAAGATATAAAAAAGGACATTTTTTGGCATTAAGTTATGATTACATCTCATGCCCTTGCTTGCAGTATTGAGCAGATAGCCGGTTCTCACTTTGCATTATAAACTGTTTGCCTCAGCATTTTTGCATCCTCAACCAAGCAGAGCCTTGTTTATATCCTTCGCAATTTGACACTCTATACCTAGGAGGGAACATTCCCCCGAGTGTCCATCTCCCGCATGCACTTTCTTGCATTGATCATAGGTATGTTCCACTGCGGGAACTATTTTTTCTTACTTGCGACACTTGTTTCCTCCTCTGTATCATATCATTCATTTTTCTATGAAAAAACAAAAAAAAAGATGGGCGGAAAGGCAGTATTATCTTGTATCGGAAGCAGTCATGTCGCCTTTGAATAGAGAACAAAGTTATTTGAGTCCATTCATCATAATTTTGGGATTAGCATGGCCTTAGGAAGTCGACCTCTTTACAGATTCTTCTCTACCTACTGGTTATTCTTCCAATCCCTACAAAGAACTTCATTGATGCCTCCTACATCTCATGATTTTATCACCAGGTCTATGCTGTCAGAGTCCTCCATATGTATCATGCTCTTGTTCAAAGGAAGTCTATCAACCTGTGTCGGCCACTCCTCAGAACTCTTGAATTTGCAAGTCAGCCATACCCTCAGTTTGTCTCAGAATAACACGATATTGTAGTCCTATGATGCACCCTGGCCCTACTTTCATCATTGGTAGGTAACCTTGAACCCAAAAATGGACATTTCATCATTGGTCATTGACTGGGTGGTTTCCCTTGTGTTCGACGACATGAAATCTATTCACTCATTGGGATTCATGCAGTGTCTTGGATGCTATTAGCCTTATTGGTTGTTTCCTCTCCTTTGTCAGTATCTTTCATCATTGGCTGCTATTCAGAGGGTATTTTTCATGTACCGCTTGCACTGGGAACATGCGAAATACTCACAGAGTCGTTGGTTCATGAACATGTTCTTCGTTCGATTTCCACCAAATCATGAAGCTCCTGCTTTGTACCTTGTGTTGATTGATGAGAGATTCCTTAATGCTCTCCTTTCAGCGGGTCTCTTTCCATTGACTTCAGCCCATTTATTCTGAAAACGGGACCTAGATTATTATGAGTACCTTGAGGCTTGGAGTCATCAGTGGTAGGCTCTATCGCCATCGACAGTTGGTAATACATCAATGTCTCCTAATCGATGGATTCTTCAGGTGTTTGACACGGACTCTTGTATTCACACTTGTAAGAATGCACTTGATGCCTTGATACCTACTTGCATTATCGGTAGGTTGTCTCACATTTGTTAACAGTATACATCAATGACCGGTAATCAAATGATGTCTCATTGTGTTCGACCTCAACTCCTTTATTCACATGATGTAGACTTGCACCTTTGGTAGATTGTGTAGAATACTTGAATACATCACTATGTGGTCGCAACTTTCCTGAGTTGTTGTTTCCTTTTCATTGGACCAGTACCTATATGAATTCAGTGATTGTGGGAGATCAAATTGTACTCCATGGTATACAAACATATTCAGATTGGTCTTGAGACTAGTTCTACTGGGCCTTATTTGTGACTATGACAGCTATTGGCCTGTAACTGCATTTGTATTTTCCTATTCATGGCCACATACACTTGTTTGGTATATTTTCACATGGATCTGCAATGTATTTTTGGTAGCCATGTATTCAAAGTCAGTGCAGAATGTAATGAGCAATTGAGTTCATCCAGCTGGTTCCATACCACTGCGCTTATGGGTTATTTATAATGTATTTCGGTCATCGCAGATACTCCTCTGACCTCACACATTAAGGGGCATATGTTAGAGAAAGATTTTCCTCACCCTATGCAATCTTTCAGAGAGGGCCTTATTCCATTTCCCTATGCAGACTTATCTTCCCTGTTACTAAAATATAGAGACAAAAATACAATTTTTTCCACTTGTATGCATCTTGCACCCTATATAGAAAGCATATACGCAGGCTGCTCCAATATAGCCCGTGTACATCAATATTTGTGCTAGAAAATCAAAATTAAATGTCAGGTTTCCATGTCACGACAGGAGATCTCTGATCCTTGGTCTTCCATATACTGGAAACGTTCCAACTCGGCCTTTCAGTCGCATTTTGAAGGCTATAAAGAGGCCAATTTTGAGCTATGGAAAAGAAGAAAGAATTCAACTTTGAGAGCAAAGTTACTCTGGAGGAATTATATACTTCATATTGAGTCTGCATCCCTTTGTCCTTTAAGTCTGAACTTAGTGTTCATCCCCCAAGCTCTTCCCTATTGATGGAGAACCTCATTATCTCCCTTATATGAGCTTGCCTCTGGTGGAGGATTGAAGTGGTGGAGGCCCAGCTGGAAGGAACTTAGTTTCTCGTTTTTGAACCGTGTCCACACGGAATTCTGTAATATTTTCACTTATGTTGATCATTTATTAATAGAAATATTGTCTTCCTGTCCAATTGATGTCTTGCAAATATATGAATTATTATCCATGGGCATATTTTTTATGTATATTGATGGATTATGCTATCTAATCTGCTAACCTTTTATATCACCACCATATGCTTGTTTTCGCTTGTTTGTTGAGAACTTGTTGTAGGTATATATAGCTTTGGGTCAAAGTGCTCAATGGTGGACATCATCGAACATCTGGACGAGGTAGGCCTCTTTCTTATCTCCCTTGTGCATTGGTTTATATAGCATACTATTGGAATAGAGTCGATTTCTTCAGTCATTTCCATCTGTTGTGGTTCACCCTAGCCATAGAGAGATTTTCCTTGTAACAATATATGATCTTCAAGAAGATGAATTTCCCAAGGAAATAAAAGGTTAGTCTATATTATTGGTGCAACAAATTGTGCAAGGTAGTGAGCATGAAATGTTTTCTCTAAATTTTGTTTCTTTTCATCTATTTGATCCCAACACATTTGAAGTAACAAAAGGAGAAACTAAATGGGAAGCTTCCAATAAGGCATAATCTGATATGTTAATGAAAGACATGGCTTAGGTGCTATTAACATTTCCTCTAGGAAATAAATCCATTTTTTGTAAATGGATTTTTAAACTCTAGTATAAATCAGATTGTTTCTTATAGAAATACAAAACTCATCACGTCACCAAAGGATATGTGTAGGAGGAAGAAGTAGTCTATGAATGGAAAATTTCCCCAACTACAAAGATGGTATCCTTTTGGCAGGCTATCACCATTTATTTTCATTTTGGATAGAAGGTATATCAAATGTATGTTAAAATTGTCTTCCTAAATGAATACTTGAATGAGGAGGTTTACATGGTGAAACCACATGGGTTTAAGGTTCAAATGGGTTTCAGAAATATTCAGTCTCTTCCATGATTTCAACACATCACATCTCAAATATGATAGAAATCATGTAACATTAAATTCATTTTGATTTTAAGTCATTATATTTGTTTAATTTGTATATGATATCTAGTGGTCACACCTAATACTCATCGTCCATCATAACTATTAGTTCGCCCATTCAACACATAGTCCCTTTTCAACAAGATTGTTGAACATAGAGTTGAGGGGGGAGTATAATGTCATAAATTGACATTAAAGTCAAATAATGAAAGGAAATGATTCTGACAAATCAAAAGAGATGATCAAAGGGTGTGAGAATGTCAACAAAAAAAAATGTAATCATCATATGGTAGGGTTGTAAACCATTTTCTTCAATATATAATTTTAATTCCTCTTTGAATTTATACAAACCTATGCACTTCCATATCAGATTGATCTCCCAATGTGAGGAAACAAAGAGTGACTATGCTCAAAACCATCGCAAGAGAAGTAAGCTCATTTCCCTTATGAAACATAGTATGGCTACCATGATATTGAACAATAGAAGTAATCTCAATGTTACAAGGAGAAACATAGTATGTACAATGAAGGTGAATTTGTTTTTGTAGAAACATAGTTCATAGAGGAATAGAGTCGAAAAGCTCAATAAAAGGGGCTTCTTCATTCTATCTTCTTGTAAATATTGTGGAACAAACTCTTAGAAAACTAGAGGGAAAAATAACCAACAAAATATTAAGTGCCTTAAGGCACCACATTCAGCGTTTCAAACAGTTTCTTATTTTAGGTGAAAGATAAGAGGAATTCAAAAGAGATTACAATAATTTGAGCTATGTTATTCAAAACGTGAATAAATATTAACACAAATAGAGGAAAGTCATGTTGAGAAAATGAGAATTCAGCAACCAACACAAAGCTTATCTGAAATACTGTGAAACTCAATATCATTAGTAATTTTACCCAAAATGCAATGATACAATAAATAAGACTTTAATGCTCAATAACAATAAAGAAAAACACTAGGGCTCATTGCGATGATTTTCATATCGTGAAAACACTATCATCATTAAAAAAGATATCTAGGCATCATACACAAATCACGACATAAATATTGACTGCAGTGGAAGTTGTACCGAATTTGCAAAAGCTAAAAGTTTTATTAATAAACTTAACTTCTTAGGAAAAGTGATAGCAAAAGTTTTTGAAACACAACATAAAATCACAATAACTTTGAGTAATTATAGACTGTGATAGATGTAATGAGAGAATCTTAAAAGATTGCCAAAATGCAACTCGTGATTCTCCTTTTTATTTTCTAGGTTGTTCTCTGTTATCTTCACTCTTCAAGGATGGCACAATGTCGCTCTCTATAAAATTAATGATCCCTTGGTCCTCCTTTTCCTTCATCTTTGTACACTCTCTTCTTCATAACAACTTCCCACAAATTTCTACAAGGAAATGAATATACTCAAATTCCAACTGTACTTGTTCTCATCTCCTTTGGCTTGCTTGAGCCGATGACGAGACACCCTGCGAAGGAGGGGGCACTTTTTTTGATAAGATGGCAATATATTTCCATTCTTTTCCTGTTGGATATGTAAAATTCACCATTTTCCTTACTTCCATACCTAACCGAGTATAGTGATCATAGGATGGGGAAGGGAATCTTTGGAATACCATTTTGAGTTCTGATAACATTACAAAATCTTTTGATAGATAATCAAGTATAACATATCTGTTTAGTGGCCCTTTGTAATACCCTGGTTTTGAGCCCCATATTAGATAATGTATTTTGTGAATTTATGAAAGGCCAAAGTGCCCAAACAATTAAAAGAGGCCAATGTGCCTAGGAAACGTAATGTTTTGATCATTATTAATAATAAATACATCACTGGCTACTAGATGGACAAGGACAAGAGTTATAGGGGGCTATGATTCCACAAGAGAGGGGGCTTGAGTGGATAAGTGTTTATTTTATATTTGTATTTACCCATTTTTGTTTTAATGGAGAATATCAGTTACATAAGATTCTTGGGGGAAGGCCACATGATTCTTTAATTCCAATAAATACATAAACCCATTTTTGGTCTATTTGGGGGTTCAGTAACTCACTCATTGTTCATTGTTCATTGTTCACACCTTTCATTAAGTTCTCTCTCCATTCGTTCTTTCACCCACTCTTCATTCCTTATTCATTTTTATCTTGGCTTGGGAAAGAAAAACGAATTGTGGAGAGGATCCATGGCTTTGTTGGAAGTAATGATTGTTGGTGTATTCCAGCCATGAATTAATGCCTGCATGTCTGAGATGGATGGGAATGTGTTAAGTTTCTCCCAAAGATGTGAATCCTGAGAGTCCCAACATGGAGATTCTTGACCAGATGCACTTGAGCCCTGGAAAGAGGTGTACAACCTAATCGAATGTGTTGCCATCAATGAGCTGGACAGGCTGAGGGACTCATGTTGCCATCAATGACAACACACAATCAATAATGCTAACAATCTCCCCCTTTTCCATTGAGGGCAACATATCTGTAAAACAAAAATGAGTTCATACATTTTCTCCCTCTATCACTGATATTATTTTCTATGTGTTAACAAAAAAAATTTATGCTTAACGTTTTTTTATTGCTTCTCTCCCCCTTTGACATCAATGACAAAGAGTGAGGCTCTGACTATTTTTCTCCCCCTATGAATTTACTAACTACTTATCTCGGTCCATTGGGATGTTTATGTTCAAATAAGTAGTCTTCTTGATACAAACTTGTAGTGATACCAATTTATAGTGATCAATTCTTTTAAACCTAATCTAATTACTTTCTTATTTGATAACCAACCTACTCCCCCTGAGTTTTTACTGATTTTCCTTTGTCAAATAGAACAAGAGTATGAATCTTACTGATATTCTTGATCTGCTTCTTATTCTTCTTTGATATTTCACATGTATATAATTAAGAATTGATACAAATTGATCTAATCCTAAGTTTGTTATCAATTGATCTTTGTTAATATCAATTTATATTTGTTGATTGATACCCCTTGAACCTCTCTGCTACTTTTTCTCTTCTCCCCTTTTTTCAAAAATGACAAAAATGATCTTTTCTTGCTCCCTCTGAGGTTATACTCCCCCTAAGGTGATGCTTCCCTTTGTCCATTTTCTCCTTCTTGTATTCTACAACTCCCCTATCAATTTTTTTTTGTTCTTTTGACCACTAATCTTAGGTAGTCAAGAATTTTCATATGTTATTTTAAAACTCTTGGCATAGTCCTTTGATGTTGTAGAAACCAATTTAAACTTCTTTCCCTTAAGATTAATTGGTATTTTATCTACTATAGTTGTCTTTAAGTACTTATGACATGTTTTATTTTGCCATGATAATTATAATTTTTTTTATGATTCAATTATATTTCCCTTTTGCTTTCTTGTCAATATTAAACCAACGTAGTTTTTAGGATCTACCTTTATTTGCTTCCAGGATGCTCTTTCCTTCTTTTTGTATTTTTTTTTCTTTGGCTAAAGGATTATGACATCATCGGGATTTGATATTGTGTCATATTCTTCTTATAGGAACTTCTCTTTCTTGAGCTTGATCTATTTCATATTGAATTTGACATCCCTTATTAGGACCTTCACCCATCATTTTCTTGTTATTAATTTCTTCATTTTTAGGTGCAAGATCATCTTTCTTGTTTTCTCCTTCAGATTTTCTTCTCCATATCTTTCTATGAGATATTATTATTTTTGGACCTTTTATTTCTAATTGTGTTTTTGGAGTTGTGTCATCTCCTTTCTTCTTCCAAATTTTATTAGGTTTTCTCCCTGACTTAAATGAATTATTTGTGGATTGAATTTTTGAATTCCTATAGCTTTGGGATTTGTGCCCAAACCTATCACAGTTGTAACATCTCATTGTATGACAAAATTTTGCTGTGTGCCCAACAAAATTGCATCTCCAACATCTAATTGAGTTTTTGGATTTTCATGTATAACCTTCCTATGGTTTCTTGCAGTTCATTTATTTATGGCCAAAGTTATGACAAGAAAAGTAATATCCATTGAAGGTGTTTTCATTCTTGAATTTATTTTGTCTTGAGAAATCTGTCTTTTGATTTTATTCTTACTTTTTACTTCTATAGCTTCCTTCCTTAACAAATTTCATGGCTTATAATTGGTTTGTGATTGCACTTTTTTCTTTTGAGAAGGATGATCCTTTCTCATGCTTGTAAATGGTTCTCCAATTGTCATTGTCTTCTTTCTTATTGTATCCAAGACCAGTTTTGTCATCAACTATTCTTTGACTGTTCCAAATATTATCTAGGATAGCTGAGCTATTATGGAAATCGACAGTTTTATTTGTCTTTTCATTCATCTTTTTGATATTGAATATTTCCAATTTCAACATGTGACATAATTATTCCCTTTTGGATGATTTCATCTTCTCGGCTTCTTCATTTTTCTTGGCCTCCTTGAGTTGAATCTTTATATTTTCATTATTGTTTTCATCTATCTTCTTAAGGTTGATCATTTCTGATTTCAACATGTGACATGTCTCTTCCTTTTTATTCAACTGAATCTTCAGGGATTCTTCCACTTCCTTAGCATGTTCAATTTGAGTCTTTAGATTGATGACTATTTCTTCCATCTCATCCAAGAATTCTTTGCATTTAATATTTTTGGAATATCTATTCAACTCTTCCATATCTTTTGTTAGATAAAAAACTTTAGTTTTCAATCTTTTGATTTCTTCCTTGTTTTCTAGTTGAACCCTTTTAAGGTTGATGGCTTCCAATTCCAACCTGTGGTATGATTCTTCCTTTTTAGTTAATTGGATCTTCAGGATTTCTTCACTTTATTTATTTTCCTCAAGTTGATTCTTTAGACTATTAACCAATTCTTTTGTTTCTTTTAGTATTTCTTTTCTTTTATTGTCATGTATCTTTAATTCTTCCATCTCTTATGTTAGATTGGAAACTTCGGTTTTCAATCTTTTGATCCCTTCTTATTTATTTTCTAGCTGAATCTTTTGCTCATTCTCTTCATGGTTAGATTGATCTAACTGTTGTAGTAGCAACATATATTTCTTTTGAATTTTATCCAACTCTTCAAAAGTGCACATAACTATGTATTCAAGTTGGTCAATAACACCCCTACTAACTTCAATATATAGACCATTTGTTGGTTCCATAATAATCACTTCAAATGTAGTTATAACGTCATTCTTAAATTCTAATAGTTTTTCTTTGGTGAATACTGAAGTATTCATCAATTCCTTGATGTAGTAGTCTTCACTGTTAATTACTCGGGTTTGCATCAATTCTTTGATGGAATTGTCCTCTTCTGTGTTTTGTTCTTTATTCTGATCATAATTCTCTTTATCTCTATTTTTTCTTCAATCTGACTTAATTTCTCTATTTCTGAGTTTTTTTTTTAATCTGATTGGAATTCTTTTTTTCTGTGTCTTTTTCTTTATTCCGATATGAAATTTTTGTTATTTATTTTGTTCTATAAACTGATTGGAATTCTCCATTTCTTTGTTTTGTTCTTTATTTTGATAATAATTCTCCAACTGGAGCCATATCACTTTAGCAGAGGTGCAATGTCCCATCTTTTCTTTGACTAGGTCTGATAGTCCATTTTAGATTTCCTTTAATGCTATTGAATTATTTTTCTTTGCTTCTTTTGCAGATTTGGTTTTTTTCTTTGAGGTAGTTGAGCACCAAGGATTAGATACTATTGAATCCAAAACACCAGATCCTCTTGACTTAAGATATTGTTTCATGCGTTCCCTCCATGAAGAGTATTTTATTCCATCAAATAAGGGAGCTTCATTTGTGGAGACAGCCATTACTCCACCCATTTCTTTAGAATCTACCTTCCAGTGTTTAAACTATGTTGAAGGCACCTGCTCTGATACCAATTGTTGAAATGTACACTTGACACTGAGAGGGGGGGGGGGTGAATCAGTGTCTGGAAATTTTGGTTTTTTTTCACACTTTCATAGATTAACTGAATTAATTGAATAAGATATGCAGTTCAATTAATTATTCATAAACATCTAAAACACAAAATGTATGAAGTAGAGATAATATCTCTCTTTTATTTATTTAACTTGTATGAATACATATAAAATCAATCATTTAATATCTTCGATTTCAACAGACTATGAGATATCCAACTCTCTGATACAAGACCCAGCTTGTAGTTCTCAGATCCAACTGAGAAATGAGGAATCCAACCCTCATAACAAGACCCAGCTTGATAATCTCAGATCCAACTGAGATGTGAGGAATCCAACGCTCATAACAAGACTCATCTTGCAAACATGCACCAACTTGATAGAATGAACTTCCATTCAATCCATTATATATACATATATTTAATCCACCAAGACACCTTCTTCTCACCATTATTTCTTGTTTATATATTCTTCCAACTGGTGTGAATTTGAACCATTGTGCCTTTTGATATTGAACCACTGTACCCTTTCATTTAAATGATAATATTAAACTTTAAATAATATTTTTTTCTTTTTTCTTTTTATTCTTTATTCATAATGCTCATCGTTTAAATATTCTTTAATCATGACTGTGTATCGATTCATTAGTCTACAGATATTGAATTTTGTCTTCATAAGTTGATCATAGGTATGGATCAACTCCTATCTCATTCCCATGGTTATGTTGCATCCCCATTTCTCCAATAGATCAAATCAGGTTGTTACTCTGTTATCTACTACACTAATGGTGTTCTTCTCTGGTTTCCTACAGGAAACAAAGTTAAGCCCCAGACACTTTTATCTTTTCTTTATGTGACTACATGATGGAACCAGGTTCTCTGGTACTTCATCCTTTGGGACTTATGGCTCTTGCAAACATTCAATCCTCCCAGAGTAAATTTTGTCGGAGTGTGTATTAGCACTCCTTGCTTGATAACCTCCACATGTCTAGGAGCTAGGAAAGTGAGCTTAAAAATTCCAAGCATTGTCCAGTTAGTGATTTCCTTTTTAGCTTCTTTACCTTATCACGCAACCGGTGCTAGAACCAATTCCTCCGATACTCCGACCTTTGGGATTTTCGGCCTTTGTAATCTTCCAACTTCCCAGAGTAAATTCCACCGAAGTGCGTATTATCTATTCACTCATAGATTAGACAGTTTTTTCTTAATCTGTGGTTGAGTGGATGGTCCGCACAACCTCAACAAGGTGTTTTTTTAATGGCCTTATCATTGTGCACCTTTTTCATCTCAACCGTGAATCTTCCTTCTCGATGAACGGTCATATATTACTTCGGAGCTTCGGTACTTCAGGACTCTGGGTTACTAGAACTATGAAGTAGTTCAATTCCTCTAGAGTGATTACCTACCAAATAAATCATAAAGATATGGTGACCGCTTGTTGTAGGTTAACACCTTTGCTTATGTTATCCTTCCACTATTCTTGATCAACGGTTGAGAATGCTCTCGAAGTAGATCAACGGTTAGCGTTACTTCATGATTTACGCTTACTCTATCCTTCCACTGTACTTGATCAATGGTTTAGAATGCTCTAGAATTAGATCAATGATTAACGTTACTTCGTGATTCTGGCCTTCTGCGATTAGATGATAACAGAGGGTTGGATATTGTAACATACCCAGCCACCCATAGATCGGGCTACGCCACTTAAAAAGGCTGCAACACACCCAACCACCAGTAGGCGGGGCACGTTGTAGTCCCAAGATGCAGTTCTCTGAACTCATCTCGAAATCGAAAGACTTCTCATTAATAAAAGAGGCATGAAAACCACATGCATAAGACAAGATCCATGCCACAACATAAAAGAGAGAAACAATGTGCCATGCACAACACATATCCAACAGACAGGCACATTAAAAATACATATCTCAGAGATAATTAAATACACATCCAAAATAAACATTACACAGAAAACACAGAGAGAACTTATATTTGCAAGTAAACGTTCACCAACTGGCTGCAGACCAAGGCCGTTCCTCCCAACCATAGACAATGTTGTTCTTTTACTCTCAATAGTAGGTCGCCCCCGAGCCAGGGCTATGAATCCACAAGGACGGGTCTTGGGCAAAATCTAAAACACACAATAAATGCTAACTAGCTCTCAGGTTTCCCAACCTCACAGCAAATCCAAATTTCCATCTCTCTTTCCCCCCCAGCCTGCACAACCCCAAGAAATGAACACCTTTCTTTGCCATGTAGTTCCTGAGGTTGTTCCATTTCTCTCCAAGGCTCCTGTGCTACTGGTCAGGAAATATCCCTACTATAAACTCCAAGGACTCTCAGTTGTCGACAATTCCATCTGAACTGCCATCAAGCTCATGCACACAGGCATCCATTCCCTCCAAGAATGATCAGTAAATCATTACATCCATTCAGTGATGGCTCTCCTCTTCCTTCCATTCATTTTCATGCTCATCCCAAGAGCACATGAACTAGCAGTAGTGAGTGAAGAGGAAATAATAACAAGGGAACAAGGGAAAGAAGATGAACCATGGGAATAACGATCCCCTGACTTCTCCCAAGCCACCCTTACACCGCCATTCATATCCATGATCTAACCAAGATCATATGAATGTAGAAAAGTGAGGCTCCCAAAAAATCAAGAGTGGGAAAGGTGTAACAATGAATGAATAAGAAAAAGTGAACCCCCACCCAAACCAAAGATGGGTTTATATAATTACTTGGAAATCAAGAACCACATTGCCTCCCCCAAGAAGCTCATGTAACCCCTTTTCTCCATAATATCAATTATGGGTAAATGAAATAATAATAAAAAGACTTAGCCCCTCAAGCCCCCTCTCTCATGGAATCATAGCCCCTATCTCTTTTGTCCTTGTCGGTCTTGCGACCAGTGGTGTATTTTATTAAAGTATATGAGGTATTACATTTCCTAGTCACTCTTGCCTCTTTTTAACTTTATTGGCTCACCATCCTAAGTCATATTTACATAATACATTATAGTTCATAAGGGTTAGAACCAGGATGTTACATCCCCCTCCCCTTATTTTGGCATTGTCCTCAGTGCACAACACCATTCCAATGTTATTAACATTACAAATCCAGGCCCTCTGGCCTTAATCCACACAGGCAATCTAACCCAATCTTATATACATAGGCACTCTGGCCTAAAATTAAACATGTATGCAAATGAATTCCGACCCAAAGCATGTATAATGATCTTCATAATTTATATTTCTGGCAGCAGTTCCAACCAACAAGCTCTCCTTCCCTCTTAGCCCTGCACAACCCAAAGAAATGAACCCCTTTCTCTGCCATGCAGTCCCTCAGGCTTTTCCACCTCTCTCCAGGGCTTTAGTGCACTCAGCCAAGAAGTTTCAAAGTTGTGGATTCCAGAACTCTAGCTGCAACAAGTCCATTGAAATTTCTTCATTCTATGCCCTTGTCATTTAGTTGCTCTAGCATCACCTTCTTTTCTCTCATAGTCTGGTACTTTTCTAGATCTTCATCATTCATCATTTTCCTACAACATTTCAAATCACCAAGCATATCAATTCACAATTTGTGCATAAAATTCTCATTCTTTCTCATAATGTAAGAGTAAATTTTCATAATCCAATACAATACTTATCTGTGTAGTTCATGGATCTGCATCCATATGGTTGTATCGTTAACTTGGCTCACTGTTTTCCCATTGTGTGCATGATCCCAACCAATAGTTTACAATAACTATCAAATTCTCCTCTTCCTCATGTTCACTAACCTTCCAGGCCCAGGCTCAGGCATCCCCTTCTCTGCTATACAGTCCCTCAAGCGATCCATCTTGCCTGACCAAGGCTCCCTTGCACAAGAATATTTCTAGGGACATGGGGTTCTCATGTCACAACGGTATCCTTTTCCATGCTTTCCAGCTTCCATCTCCAACATATCATCTGTATTGTACACATACAGTCATCACGAGATATCATTATAACCATTTCCAATCATAAATGTCAAATTTGTTTTATACAGGAAAACAGGATTTTCCAAGCATGATCTTTCTGCTCATAATGGTGGCTCTGCAGCTGTAGATATCAGTCATCCTTATGGGATTACATCCCTGCCATATCCAATACCATTCTAACTACAATTTCTTCAATTTACATTCATCCAAAACAATTCGTCAGTAATTATCAATTCATAATTCCTAAAACTGTTTTATATACGAAAAATAAAACTTCTAGTCATGAGCTTATGCTCATGACAATTTGGCTCTTTGCAGCAATAGGCATTCATATTCTTTATGTGCTTATGTTTAGAACCAAACATCAATATAGCATATAAAAACCTCAGGAAAAGTACTCAACGCCTTGAAAAAGAGATAATTTCAGATAATAAGGCTCTTCGAGGGGGCAACCTCCTTTTACCCCACTTAAATGTTCAAGTACAAGATGATTCAAAAT
>SNQJ01S0000825.1:152712-175530 GCA_010110895.2 Picea sitchensis | reverse complement strand
TTTCTGTAATTTATCATTATGTAGCTTCTTTGACCTGCAACTTTCTTGTTGTAATATCTAAGAGCTCTTGAAGTGTTTTCAACTTCATGAGTTAGAAATACTCCCATCATTTCAGTTGTTAGCATAATCATTTCTATGTTATATAATATATACGTGCATTCACCCAATGCATTCAATGATTCCTGTAGTACCACTTGTAACATTTTTAATAGCTCCAAAATTGATCTCGGAATTGTAACAACAACAATCCAATCACCTTCAACTAGTATTCATATTAAATATAATGCATCTATCCATCATTACGTATTTTCAACACCACGGGCTTTTCATAATGCAACAATTATTTACTAAATAAAATAACAATCAATGTGTCAATACCCATGGTCACATCTACACAATGCATTCCTGCATTGGCTACATAATACCACATAGATATGTCATGCATTCCACCATGATGAGTTGGAAGGTATGGCCAATGACTCAACACATCATCCACACACTTCCTACTGCTTGCCTAACTATTTGGTTACCTTCCTTTTCCACCCAAACACAACACCAAGAATATAATTCTTAAGTGGTCTTCAGTGTTGGCAAAGAGGTTGCAATACAAACATTAGATATACAGTAGATACCATTGAGCACTCACATAGCGCTATATCCCTTCCATATCCAACCATATTATGGTCTCACATATAACTAGCTCTATGGATATTCATTGTTATAGAAGGAGTATGTCTCCTGAATTAACCCGGTTATGATCCCGTAACCAATCATAGCATAATATGCAACCAAAATTTTATCTAAATGCATTCTAGCATCAACATCACTTACATACTCTAGGCCTTTGTTCATTACATATCAATTTAAATACTGAAAATTAACTGAGGGAATTCTTACCTCAATCCCCTTCAACATGTATACATCAACAACAACTACTGCATACTTTCCTGGTTTTTATCAACCTACTTGTTGCTATCCGACCAACTGATATTTGTAGAAGCTCACAAAATTCCTCCTCCATCATTTTGATCACCATTCCTTCCACCCTCTTGGGTCATTCACCTAGATGGAAATCATAAGCAACAACAACATCCACGTCTTTAACCCTGCTATATCATTTTTCCTGAATACATAATCCATTATTAGTCATACTCAATCATTATCTCATAATAATAGACTAGTCTAAGTTCACAAGCATGTTATATGCATATCCAAGCATGTACATATGCAAATTTACACCTCTATATGCACCAAGAATTCACTATCAGTGTGCCTACTAATGCATATGAAATTTAACTTCATTGTATGCCTCATGCACTCTAGTGCATTTCTGTTTTAATTCACCTATTTATTTATCTATTTTTGTTGTAGTTGGTTTTCCTTGAATTCCTTCAGGTCCTTTCTGCGTTGGGTGCTCCCATTCTGTTCATTTTCACTATGGTTCTCTGGTCTGAATGCTTTCCAGCCAAGTTCCACTTGGTCATTCTGCAATCCAACCAATGTACTCAAATTGCGATAGCTCCCCTTGGGTAGTCATTCACAACATTCTTGAATCAAATACTCTTACTCCTAGTTCTTCATTAGGTTACTTCAGCAACATTTCCCTGTGAAACCACACCTTTCACACTTAATATACCATTCCCCAATGGAAGTCCATTTTCATTCAGTGGCACTTTTCAAGTGAGAGAGCATTCCAATTCCTATGCATTGGCATCTTGCTTCCACTGCGAACTATGATATCAAAAGTGTATTTCTTTCACACTTAAGCTTTTCAACTGCCTACACATTTCTACCTTCAAGGCTATGGAGCCTTAATTTTCCTTTCTATGCCCATTAATGACATTATTCACCTGCTAGCTCCATGTCATATGTGAGGATTATTTATTTTGTAGTACCTTATCCAACTTTTGTAAGCTTTTTCATGCTTCCATGACTCTAATATCTGATCTTGTTCTTGAATTGATTTGGTTATACCTTTAATCCTACCAAACCCACAAGCAATCATCTGGTTAGAATTATACATATTATACAAAAATTGTCAATTAAATTTACAGGTACCTTTTTTGTTTAATTCATGAAGAACACATATATCAATTATAACAATTATCCAAAAATAGAATGATTCCAAGTCATTCTCCCCCGAATCATGTTTCCAATGACTGAAACATCGCCCCAATCGGATAACGAAGTTGAAAGTTAGGGCTCCCTAAAAAACCACTTTCATCCCTCTGAGCTGATACAGAAAATCAAAAACTGCAAAGGCGCTTCCTTCAAACCAAGTTCCACGTGACCACGGATCGAAACCGTGGGCTTAATCACCCTTAAGTGCCTTTCTCCATGTTCTTCCACATGAGAGCTTGCACAAACACCAATTCTAAGGGTTGGTAGCTCCCATAACCTTTTTTCCTTAGCATGGGACCAGCGTTGGGACCAAGTCCTCTAGACTTTGGCCTTCAACTATTTTCCCCTGTCAACTTTTGTTTTCCCCTGAAGTTGTACTTCATCGAAGCCTTTAATAACTCCACTAGAAAAACGGATGGTCAAGATTTAATCCCTCGCCGAATGGACTTCCCTGCCCCCCATATGGAGGCTTCAACGAGATCAATGGCTACGAATTAAGCAAGCATTGAGACGGATGGTCCTTACACACTTCAGAACTTTGGTGCTCTGAGGCTTTGGGATATTTCCATTCCTGAGTCTTCTACTTCCCCAAAGTGACAATCCTCTGAAGTACTTACCTCTGCTCCCTCTGTTGGATGCAACAGTCACAAGAACTCTCGGATGGTCTTAGATCAATGGACCACATGAATTTGCTACTTCGGGACTCTGGGACATTTCAAATCTCGAGTCACTCAACTCCCCAGAGTGATATCTGTCGAAGTTCTTATGCCATCCTTCCACTTCTTGATCTAACGGTCGAGAAAGGTCTCGAAGGGATATTAGATAGATGACCTACATGCCTTCGTGGCTTCGGGCTTCAGTACATTTCACTCGTAGAGACTTGAAAACCCCCGGAGTATCAAGTCTTCGGACTATGAGATATACTATTGCATTTCTTCTAGGAGAAACGGTCGATATGTACTTCGGCCTTCAGGATTTCTTGACCCAATGAAAACTGTTACATATTTTTCCTCTGGAGTTCCCATCCTCTGGACTGCATGATATGTCTCCACATGGTGAAATACTAGAAGCGGACATGTGGCCCAATCAGCCGGTTAACATGTGTCATGCTCTAACTGAAATTTCAATCTTCCATAGATTCAAAACTCAATGACACGTGGAACACATCCCATGTGTCCACGTAATCCATGGTGATGTTCGTGAGCCACGTCACTTCATAACTTTGGGCTTCAGAATATTTTACGCTTGCATTCCTCAAATCTCTCGAACTCTGAATTTCCGAACTGCTTAACCTTCCGGGGTCCAAATCACCTCCAGGTGACATCATCAGGCCCCACCAGTTCGACTCTTTAGGCTTCGAGAGTTTCCACACTAGCACACCCCAATTCTCCCAAAATCTGAATTCCCAAACTGGCCAATCTGTCGACATGTGTATACCTTATCGGACGGTCCGTATTAACTCTGGACTTTGGTACTTCGGAAGATATTGCTGCAAAGATCAATGACCATGAGTGATTACAGAGACTCAACTCGCTTACTCTTTAATTTCCTTACTGATCTTCACAAAGAGAAGATGCTCATCCATAGTGGGATTGATATCCATTGTTGATCTATTGATCTAGCAAGATCAATGATCCTAAGTGATTGCAGGCTCACAACTTGCTCGCGCTTTAATTTCCTTCCCAATCCCCGCAATGCAAAGATGCTCATTTGTATTGGAATTGATATCCACCATTGCTCTGTTGATCTATCAAGATCAACGATCATGAGTGATTGCGGGCTCAACTTGTAGAAACTTTAATTTTCTTCCTAATCCCTGCAATGCCTCCCCACCATCGATTTCTCTCCAATGAGATCCGACGGTTGTGACTTAACCTTTTCATCACCTTCATCGGGCGGCCCTTGTTCACCTTCCCTCTAATCCAACGATCTTTGATCTCTCTTTATCCCACAATGGTGATCTCTCCCGAATTCTAAAGGGATGGTCACGATCCTTCAAACCCTTACAAAGGATCTCTAACGTTCTAGCTCCTACATAGATTCTGCAATGCCATTCCTCCTAAGATTTTTGACTTCAAGGTCATAAATCGATATCAACCACGAGACTCTGACCAACAAACACAGCTCATACTGGCCCAGCGTTTCAACCAGAAGCTATGATACCAATTGTTGGCCCTTGGTTATGGAAGGAAGCAAAGACCAAGGAAGAAAGGTCAAGTCACGAACTGTGCAGAAGGCACAGTGGCTGATATTGGGTCGAAGTGGGTCAAAGAAGAAGAAAAGATGGAGTGAAGTACAGGAGAGAAAGGCATTGAACAAGGAGATCGAGGAAGATAGATAAGCAAAGGATATGGATCATGGACAACTTAGCAAGCAGAGAAAGAGACCGGTGGATTCTTTGGAGCACCACACAGAAGAGAAGGAAAGACAGGTTGGTGAAGCCCTGAAAGTTTGGGTCAAGTTGACCTAGGGTTTTAGATGCCTAGGGTTTTAGCATCTAGGGTTTTGAAACCTAGGTTTAGGCCTAAGGGTGTCTAAGAGTCAATGTAATGTATAAATAAAGACCTATATGAGTCAGGTGGCGTTGGTCATTATTGGTCGAGAGAGGATATGATTGTTTAAGTTGTTGAGCACGATTTATTGTTAGTGTATTGAGAGAGAGAGAAGTGCACAGTGAGAGCATTCTCGTATTATAAGATCTTCAGCTGGGTGTGCAAGGAGGGGAGATTGAGAGGAGAGAAAGATAGAAGACCTGCAAGCTAAGAGCGCATATAGAACTGTATGCTTTCACTTAATATATCATAAAGCATTGTTTTGTGGACATATCCCTAGAGAGAGGGTGAACCATATATATCTTGTGTTGTGTTTGATTGATGTTGTGTTATTTGTCATTTGCTATATTGTTATTGCATTGTTGGGTTAGATCTGAGATATATCTGCGAAGAGAGCTTAAGAGTGGTAGATAAGATCTAGTTGTTGTTTGTTATTGTTGTAGATCCACTTTACATTCCTTCTGGTTGTAGACACCTATGTCCTGCAACTCCCTATTGCTACTTCGGGTGAGACTGCATCTGCTTCACAGGTGTTTCCGAAAGGGCCAGTAGTTAGGGATTATTGGTGCAATGTTAGAGATGAACCCTGGGTCTGCCCCTGTGCCAACAAATGGTTCCATTGTCGGGACCGGGATATTCTTGATGGAATGTCAAGGTGGTTTCCATCGAAGACATAGATTCAGAAGTGGATAGAAGAGCAAGAAAAGGACTTCGCCAAAGCATAGAATAAAAACCCTAATATTAGTATAGAGGATTGGTTGGGAAGGTATGTCTTTACTGATATACACGAGATCTTCTTTGGATGAATCCATAAGGAGTTATACGAGTGGCTAACTAGATTAGCAGATAATCAATTTGAGATTAGACTCAGACCACTTGTGGTTTGGATGACGACGCTGGTCAAGAAGGTCAAGAGAGTTGACAATGTCGTATTGAGAGCAGTAGATCACTGGTTCGATAGCACCATTGGAGGGTATATTACTAACTTTGTTGTTGACAGAGTCGATTCATATAGCCAAGTAGAGAGAAATTTCTTTAAGGGACCCTGAGGAAAAATTTTACATTTTCTGAAGTTGAAAATCAAGATGTTATTACATGAGAAGAACATCTTGAAGATACAGTAGTTGGCCAGATTGAAAAGCGAATGTTCAAGAATTCAGACAGTGACAGTGACATAGAAGTTGGACATACACGCAATGGGAAATCATTTAGAGAAGTACCTCTAGTGAACATGTTTGAGGAGGGTCACAAGCCATTATCACAGGATGAATGATTTTACAATGGAGAAAAAGAGGAGCTAGTGAACGAGGAACATTCAGAGCCTGCTAGGGCAAAGGAAGGGGAGACTGAAGAAATTCGTTGAGAGGAATTGGGAGCTTCAAGAATTGTGCCTAATGTCGAAGTAATTACTATTACTCCTCCCATTACTGTAGTGACAGTAAGTAACCAGAGTAACCTAAGCCATTAGAGCACTCAGAGCACTGCTACAAGCAGTTCAGTACCCGTCCAGTGAGTAAACGTAGGGAGATCTATGGCAAATGAGATGAGGTTGCCCATTTTTAGAGGAGATGGATCTTAGGATCCCGACCGACATTTGTTTTTGTGCGAAGCTGTATGGAGTATCAAGAATATCACTGACGAATCTGTTAAGAGGAATCAGTTCAGTACTACCCTGAGAGACCGTGCACTGAGTTGGTTTAAGAAATTTGTTCAAGGACTAGCACAGCCTAAACCGTTGGGTGAAATCAAGACTGCGTTGATTGCTGAATTCAATAAACCTAAGTCAGAATCACAGTGCATTATAGAGCTGAATAAGATTAAGAAGAAAGTAGTTGAGCTGGTTTGGGAGTTTGATCATAGGTTTAAGACCTTGACTGGTCGCTTGACTTTCTGAATCCCAGATGAACAGAACAAGGAATGGTTCATTACTACACTCTTGCCACACATCAAAGTTCCTCTGATGAAAAATAAGATTGGTTCACAAGATGAAGCACTAGAAATCGCCATGAAACTAGAATCAACCCCTATGGAATAATTCAATGCTGGTATGAGCCAAATTTTGAGTCAGCTAACTAGCTTGTCCTTGTAGGTTGAAGATATGAAGAAATAAAAAGGGAAAGATAAATGAGAAGACATATGGTGCATCAAATGCAAATCAGAGGGCCATGATAAGGAGCATTGTCCCCTATTTAATGAGTACTTGGGCTTTGGAGCTCCGAACCCATTGAAGCAGGTCACTCTACCCTGGTGCGAGGTATGTAGAAATCGACATCGCCCTGGTGAATGTTACTATTTGAAAAAAATATGTCCAGACCCCAAAAAACATGTATTGCACATTCTGTAAATCCATGGGGAATGATGAGAAGGATTGCAGAGATTATGAGCTCTTGCATGAAAGATCAAGATATATATACAAAATTCAAGGCGAAGTACAGAAAGAAGGAAACATTGCGCAGTATAATTCTCCAGGAAGAGGAAACTTCAACCCTTGTGGTGGATTCAGAGGAAGAGGAAGAGCAGGAGTTCTGGGTCGAGATCGAGGATAGATCATCTATTATAATTCTATTCATCCAGGTCACTTGGCAAGGGACTGTCAGAACCCTTGTACAACTTGCAATTACTGCAACTCATTTGACCATGTTATTGAAGATTGTCGAGCATTGCTGGCTAAAATTTAGGAAAGACGGGGTACAAATGCACAAGTACAATTGATATCAGTTGAACCTCGTGGAGAGGATCCTAGATTCATTGTTATCACAAGAGGAGGCATTGCTACATGAGAAGACAGGGAAACTCCAAAGAAGAATATAGAAGGATCAAGGGTCAGAAGAGTTGTAGAGAAGACACAGTTGTTCGATCCAAGGAGGGAGAAGTAGATATTTGAGGAGGCTCGAAGGGAATTTGGAGGGGAATGGGATTCTTCATTGAAGGCGCAACCATAAGTGAAAGAATGTGGAATGCCTCTAGAATTTTATCAGTCTGCCTCACCAAGAGATGGAAAAGAGGTGAGTAATATTGTAGGATTCTTATATACACTTATTGATGTAATTAAAGATGGGAAGGTTGTACAAGAGATACAACATTTATTAAGTTAGTATGAGATAGGAAGAGTGGACCCTATGTTGAATAGGGCTGTGAACCAAGTATCAAGAAAGAGAAGGACAAATAAGGAGCTACACCTGAATGTTCAGATTGGAGATTATGATATAGATTATGTGGTCCTTGACTTAGGGTCAGAGGTCAATGTCATGACAAAGTAGACCTGGGCACTGATGGGGAAACCAAAGCTGATTTACTCCCCTATCAGACTCAGAATGGCTAATCAGCAGGTTGTGAGTCCTTTTGGTAGATTGGAACATGTCCCTGTGGACATTGACGAGGTAAGGACATTTGTAGATTTTGAGGTAATTGAGATACTAGTGGATGAAAGTTGTCCTTATCCTGTGATGTTAGGTGTTGATTGAGCCTTCAACAATTCGACTGTTGTTGACCTAAAGAAGCAAAGAATTACATTCGAGGGGAATGGCATTAGGGTCATTGCACCCATGGATCCTAATGAAGGTCGTTGGTACACAGAGACGATCAGAGAAGAAGACTGCGCATATGAATTAGAAAATATCTACAAATTGACAACAAGACAACAGGATTACATTAATCCTACAGCAAATGGGAATTTGAGCTGGCAAAGTGAGAGTGCCTACTCATTAGACTCAAAAGAAGCACTGGAGAACTGGCATAACAAGATGTATGAATTTTCTCTGTGGAGGTGTGCCAGATTGACCAGGGAATTTCATTGGATCGGCACAAAAGTAAGTAACCTACCCACATTCAATGGTTTGAATCATTTAGAAATGTTTTTGCTATAAGTTTAAGAAATTGTACCAACACAACAGAGGTTGTTGGTGCTAGATGAAGCATTGAAATCAACTCCAGTGATATGGTGGCGAACACATAAGCAGAACATCACGGAATGGGTGCAATGTCGCACTCTGATGACAGCGCGATTTTTAGACAACATCGAAGGGTGTGAAGTTCAGTATATAGGACAGAGTTGTCTGAAATACCATGTGCGAAGATGCGAGGAATCCTGGAACAATATTCCTCAAGAATAGTGGGTGCACAAGTTCGTTAACACTTTGGATACAATGCCTATAAATTGGTATCTACAAGTTGAAATGTGCCTCACCACTTCAGATTGGTACGGTATGACTTGAAACTTTATCACTACATTTATGTTTGAAATTCAGTACCCTTCATTAGATCAAGCATTGCAAATCATGAGACAGAAGTTATTTGAGGAGGTACCTAACCCCCCTTTAGAGCAAGAAGAAGCGGAAGGGACTGCACATTTTCAGCGCTTACAAGGATGTTACAACATAAATGCTAATGAAGACGATGATCCTAGGAATGTGAAAATCACAGAGACTGAGGGCCAGAAAGACATAAAGGGGCATGGGGTCGAACTAACTTTTATTGGGAAGCCCATTAAAATTAGGAAAGTAAATATTGGAACAGAGGAAATACCCAAACTGGAAAACGTTGGAGATTATTGGGATGAGGCCACTATTGACAAGATCAAAAAATTGCTACATGAATATCAGGACTTGTTTCCAACCAAGTTCATAGATATGAAGGCCATTAAAGGGCCCATGGGGGAGATTAAGATTCCCTTGAAACTAGATGCAAGACCAGTCAAGCAAAGACCCTACAGACTGAATCCTAAATATAAGTAGAAGGTGAGGATTGAATTAGACATAATGTTGGAAGCCAGAATCATAGAACCTATGGAAGAATCATAATGGATCAGTCCTATGGTGGTCCAAGACAAGAAGACAGGAGAGATTAGAATTTGTGTAGACTTGAGGAAACTGAACGGTGCATGCTTACATGATCCATTTCCCACACCATTCACTGATGAAGTGTTAGATAATGTTGGAGGAAAGGAAGTTTACTCCTTCATAGATGGATTTTCAGGGTACCATCATATCAGGATTGCCAAGGAAAATTGACATAAGACCACATTT
The DNA here is from genome assembly GCA_010110895.2 of Picea sitchensis. Classification (NCBI taxonomy): domain Eukaryota; kingdom Viridiplantae; phylum Streptophyta; class Pinopsida; order Pinales; family Pinaceae; genus Picea; species Picea sitchensis. The sequence goes on along the minus strand of SNQJ01S0000825.1, from coordinate 165,833 downwards.
GCAATAGAATGGGTATCTTTCTAGTACACAGTGATGCCCTTCGAACTGAAGAATGCACTATCCATTGCTTCCAGGGTGGTGGTCGAATCATTCAAAGAGTTTTTACATAAAATTTTAAAAGCATATTTTGATGATTGGACTGTTTATAGCTTATTAAAAGATCACATTGAATGTTTAAGACTAATATTGGATAAGTGCAGGCAATGCCAGATTGCACTGAATCTGAAGAAGTGCATATTTTTGTCACCTTTTGGAGTTTTTCTCGGACATAATGTATGCAAGAAGGGGTTGTTGGTAGATCCCTCCAAGATAGCCATTAATGTTGATCTACCTCCCCCTACTTCAGTGAGACAGTTGCACACTGCATTGGTACATACAGGATACTATAGGAAGTTCATCAAAGGCTATGCACAGATAACATCACCCATGGAGAAGTTTTTAAATAAAGATCGCCAGTTTCAATGGACAAAAGAATGTCAACAGAGCTTCGACACACTGAAGCAGAAGATGGTTACTGCGCTGATATTGGTTTTCCCAGATTGGAGCAAAGAATTCCATGTCCATGTCGATTCCTCGTCCATTTCCTTAGGAGCAGTGTTAGCACAACCAGGATAAGGAGACATCGACCACCCTCTAGACTTTTCTAGCAGGAAGCTTTACACAACTGAGATAAATTACACCACCACCCAGAGAGAAGGACTAGCTATGGTGTATGCACTATAGAAATTTTGACACTATTTACTGGGAGGACATTTCAAGATGTTCACTGACCACTCTGCATTGAAATACCTAGTCAACAAGCCAATGTTAGGGGGGGAGAATATGCAGATGGCTGTTGTTATTCCAAGAACATGATTTTGAAATCGTGGTCAAGCCAGGGAGGATGAACAAGGGACCTAACCACTTGTCCAGATTAGAACATGGAGAAGAGCCAACCATATTGGAAGATACACTACAGGATGCACAACTACTAGCCATCAAAAGAGTTGATGATCACTTCACAGAGATTGTCCAGCTCCTATTTACAAGAATGGCACCTAGTGGATATACAATTATCTAGAAGAAACAACTAGTAGTGTGTTCTGTAGAATTTTCTCTTATAGTTGGACAGCTATACAATATGGGACCTGATGAGATATTGAGGAGATGTGTTATGGAGGAAGGGAGGCCATTGATCCTCACAGAAGCACACGAAGGCATCGCAAGAGGACACTGCACAGGGAAATCAACAACACAGAAGATTCTTAGTGCTGGCCTCTGGTGGCCTACTCTACATAAGGATGCCAAGGAATACTATAAGGCCTGCGATGTATGCTAGAGAGGTTGGAAACCTTCCAAAAGAGATGAGATGCCCTTAGCACCACATCTCACTTTACAGGATTTTGAGAAATGGGCCATTGATTTTGTGGGGCCTATCAACCCACCAGGGAAGCGCACATGAGCTCGCTACATCATCATTGCGACAGAGTACTTAAACAGATGGGCCAAAGCAAGAGAAGTTAAGGACTATAGTGAAACTACAGCTGCACGATTTACATTTGATGATATCATAACCAGGTTTGGATGCCTGAAGATCCTTATGAATGATCAAGGTACGCATTTCATTAACAAGACTATTGAAGCTTTGACTCAGGAATTTGAGTTTCACCACCAGAACAGTACACCCTACCACCCACAGGTGAATGGTACGGTCGAAGCCTTCAATAAGATCTTGGAGACAACGCTGATGAAGATTTTTAGTGTAAACAGAGATGACTAGGATCTTAGAGTGCCAGGAGTACTATGGGCATACAGAACTACTTGCAAGAAGCTGACAATGAAGACTCCCTTTAAGCTAGTTTATGGCCTAGAAGCGGTTGTACCTATGGAGTACTTGGTTCCTAGCCTGAGAATTGCAGCATTCATAGACATGGATGACACTGGCACTATTCAAGAGAGGATTTCACAGTTGATGGAACTAGAAGAAGACAGATTTATTGCAGGTTTCATCAACAGATACAGAAAGAACGAGAGAAGGCCTACCATGACAGACACATCAAAAAGAAGACATTCAAGCAAATTGACTTGGTATTAGTATATGAAAGAAATTTTATGAAGCATCTAGGGAAGTTCAGAACACATTGGCTTGGGCCATTTGAGGTCACCTATGTTACAGAAGGAGGAGCTGCGCAGTTGAAGACATTGAATGGAGAGTGGAAGGAGGTTTTAGTGAATGGGAGTCGGTTGAAACTGTATTATGACAACCAGTTTCCTCGTAGCTCTCCGTAGAAACCAAAGATGAAGGTTCTAGGTACCAGATACAGTTGAAACTAGGTACCGGACATAGAAAAGATAGTCTTCACATGGCAGGGAGGGATAGAACAGAAATCAAGTCAAAGTGATACAGAGAATTTAGTCCTTCAATGACTCAAGATGAGTCACGGGTGAGTGTTGGGGGCCTATTGGCCCTTGGTTATGGAAGGAAGCAAAGACCAAGGAAGAAAGGCGAAGTCACAAACTATGTGGAAGGCACAGTGACTGAGATTGGGTCAAAGTAGGTCAAAGAAGAAGAAAAGACAAAGAGAAGTATGAGAGAGTGAGCCATTGGACAAGGAGATCAAGGAAGATAGATAAGCAAAGGATATGGATCATGGACAACTCAGCAAGTGGAGAAAGAGAACGATGGATGATTTGGAGCACCACGTGGAAAAGAAGGAAAGACAGGCTGGCGAAGCCCTGAAATTCTAGTTCAAGTTGACCTAGGGTTTTAGATGCCCAGGGTTTTAGCATCTAGGGTTTTGACACCTAGATTTCAGCCTAAGGGTGTCTGAGAGTCAATGTAATGTATAAATAAAGACCTAGATGAGTTAGGTGGGGTTGGTCATTATTGGTCGAGAGAGATATGACTATTTAAGTTGTTGAGCATGATTTGTTGTTAGTGTACTGAGAGAGAGAGAAGTGCGGAGTGAGAGCATTCTCGTATTATAAGATCTTCAACTGGGTGAGAAGATCAACACTACAGATGGGTGTGAAGATCAACCCTATAGCTGGGTGCGCAGGGAGGGGATATTGAGAGGAGAGGAAGAGAGAATATCTACAAGCTAAGAGCGCAGATAGAACTGTAAGATTTCACTTAATATATCATAAAGCACAATTATGTGGATGTATCCCTAGAGAGAGGGAAAACCATGTATATCTTGTGTTGTGTGTGATTGATGTTTTTTTATTTGTCATCTTCTATACTTTTATTGCATTATTGTGTTAGATCTGAGATATGTCTGCAAAGAGAGATTAAGATTGGTATATAATATCTAGTTGTTGTGTGTTATTGTTGTAGATCCACTTTACATTTCTTTTGGTTGTATACACCTGTGTCCTACAACCCCCTATTGCTACTTCGGATGAGACTGCATCTGCTTCGCAGGTGTTCCCAAAAGGGCCAGTAGTTAGGGCATGTTGGTGCACTATTAGAGTTAAGCCCTGGTTATTCCCCTATGTCAAAACCAATCTTTAACATACCCAACCACCCATAAGTCAGGCTACGCCACTTAAACAGGTTGCAACATAGCTAGACACCAGCAGGTGGGGCACGTTGTAGTCCCAAGAGAAAGTTCTCTGAACTCATCTCGAAATCGAAAGACTTCTCATTAATAAAAGAGGCATGAAAACTACATGCGTAAGAAAATATCCATGCCACAACCTAAAAGAGATAAATAGTGTGCCATGCACAACACATAGCCAATAGACAAGCACATTAAAAATACATATCTCAGAGATAATTAAATACACAACGAAAAAAAACATTATACGGAAAACACAGAGAGAACTTATATTTCCAAGTAAACATTCACCAATTGGCTGCAGACCAAGGAAGTTCCTCCCAACCATAGACATTGTTGTTCTTTTACTCTCAACAATAGGTCATCCCCGAGCCAGGGTTGTGAATCCACAAGGATGGGTCCTAGGCCAAATCTAAAACACACAGTAGATGGCTAACTAGCTCTCAGGTTTCCCAACCTCACAGCAAATCCAAATTTCTAGCTCTCTTTCCCCCTCAGCCTGCACAACCCCAAGAAATGAACACCTTTCTCTGTCATGCAGTCCCTGAGGTTGTTCCATTTCTCTCCAGTGCTCCAGTGCTACTAGTCAGGAAATCTCCCTACTAGAAACTTCAAGAACTCTTAGTTGTGGACAGTTCCATCTGAACTGCCATCAATATCATGCACACAGGCATCCATTCCCTCCTGGAATGATCAGTAAACCATTACATCCATTCAGTGATGGCTCTCCTCTTCCTGCCATTCATTTCCATGCTCAGCCCAAGAGCACACGAGCTAGCAGTAGTGAGTGAAGAGGAACTAAGAAAAAGGGAACAAGGGGAAGAAGATGAACCAGGGGAAGAATGATCCCCTAAATTCCCCCAAGACACCCTTACACCGCCATTCATATCCATGCTCTAACCAAGAGCATAGGAATGCAGAAAGAGTGAGGCTCCCAAAAAATGAAGAGTGGGACAGGTGTAACAATGAATGAATAAGAACAAGTGAACCCCCACCCAAGCCAAAGATGGGTTTATATAATTACTTGGAAATCAAGAACCACATGGCCTCCCCCAAGAAGCTCATGTAACCCCTTTTCTCCATAAAATCAATTATGGGTAAATAAAATAATAATACAAAGAATTATCCCCTCAAGCTCCCTCTCTCGTGGAATCATATCCCCTTATCTCTTTTTTCCTATTCGGTCTTGTAGCCAGTGGTGTATTTTATTAAAGTATATGAAGTGTTACATTTCCTAGGCACTCTGGCCCCTTTTCAAATTTACCGGCTCACCAGCCTAAGTCATATTTACATAATACATTATAGTTCATAAGGGTTAGAACTGGGACATTACAGATATCCCCAAAGTTAGTAATCCTGGAGTGACATAGCTTGTTGACATCATTGATGATGTGGCACTGGATGAGTGGCTATCACGTGTCACTTAGATTCGTGACTTACCCATAACTAAAATTCCAACTGGACCTTGACACTTTTCATCATCTGATTACGCCATGTGTCCTTGCCGACATGGTCTTGTTGATGTGGACTATGATGACGTGGGATCTTAATGTGTGCTATGTGTCTTACTTCATGACTTCAGAGCTCCGACCTTTGGGTAAACTCATATGTTATGAACCCTTTTTCGTTGAGGTGGTCAGAGACAAAGTTGGCCACCATTGGATCCACCTAACCTCATCCAACGGTCACTATGCATTGCACAGATATGATGGCTCTCATTCAGTTCAGGACTTTGGGGCTCCGTCCTTCGGGTAAACTTACCTATTCTTGGATTCTTTTCGCCGGAGTGGTCAGTGCCAAAGTTGACCAAAATTTTACTCGCCTATCTTGATCCAATAGCCATCATGCATTGTCTAGATCTGATGGTCCTTATTCACTTCGGGACTGCAGGGCTCCGGCCTTCAGGTAAACTTACATGTTCTTGGCTTATTTTCACCAAAGTGGTCAGCGTCGAAGTTGATCACCAACTTTCCTTTGTGCACTCTGAATAGATCAACGGTTGAGGGGATTTCATGATTCGATGGTCGATGGGAGTTCGTGACTCTAGGGCTTCAACCTTCGGGTAATTTTACCTGTTCTAGACTCATTTTTTCCTAAGTGGTCAACACCGGAGTTGACTACCTTCTAATATGATGGTTCAATTTTTCCATTCCAAATTGACGGCTAATACTTAACTCTAGATAAAATCTTGATCTAACAGTTGGGAAACCATCTGAAGCTCCTACTTCAGATATGACGGTTGAGATTTAATCCTTCCCAACCTCTAACTTCACCTCGATCTAACGATCCTGGATTATCCCTAAATAAGAATGAACGACTCATGTGCGTAATCTCTTCTGATCTTTGATTAACATTCTTCCTTTTGATCTATTCATCTCTCTTTCTCCTGAGATTTTAGTAACTGTTTGTGCATTATTTTATGCACTAATATTCAGTCGCTAACCCTCATGAGCTCTGAATTCCTTGTGCTTTGTTAATCCTTTTGTACATGGATTCTCTCCATGCTACCTCTCTTGATATTTAGATTCACAAGATCATTTTTTATCCTATCGTGATCAACAGTAATCATGAATTTATTTTGACACAAGGTGATCTTCCTTTGCCCCAAGGTGATCTTCCTTTTCTCTAATTACTGTACATATTTGACTCATGTTTCCATCAATGACAACACACAATAAATAATTCCAACACCAAAGCCACGAAGTGCCAAAATCACGTAGGTCGTCAGATCTAGGGAAGAAAAATGTGGACCGTCTATTTGGTTGATGACATGTCTTATGCCATGTGGCAGGGGTGTCGTGTGGGGACACATGTCACATGAATTCAGTGCCTTTTGGACCTCAACCTATCCATTTCTGGGTGACATGTGGAACACATACCAAGGGTCCATGTCACCATAGGTGACATCAACATGCAATGTCATCTCTAGGATTATGGCCTCCGGGAATGTCCAGCATCTCTACTAGCGAAAGTGTTGAAGGCAGAAGTTGTGAATTTAGGCATACCATTGATCTAATATTCCTTCAAGACTTTTCTCAACTATTATATCAAGCACTGGAAGGATGGTATAAGCACTTCGATAGGTATCACTCCAGGGGAGTTGAACGACTCAGGAGTTGTAATATCCTGGAGTCCTAGAGCACTGAAGTCCCGAAATGAATAACGATCGTCCATCCCAAAACTTGATTATGTCATGGTCGTTGGATTAAATAGTGGAAGGATAGTGTAAACAGAGTTGTTAACTGACGGTAAGTGGTCATTGTCATTTTATGATCACTTCGGAAGGTAAAACTCTGGGCGAGTTGAACGAATTGAGATTTGTAATGTCCCAGAGTCCCGGAGCGCCGAAGTCCTGAATTAATTAAGGATTTTCCATCCTAACACCTGATTAATTCATGATCATCCATTTTGTGGAGCCTCCATATGGGTTGGGATTGTCCAGTCAATGGGAGATTAAATCTCAATCATCTGATCTACTAGTGGAGATAATATAGGTGCTTCGGTGAAGTGTACTTTGGGGAGTATTACTCTAGAAGAAGGCATGAATGTCGAAGTCTAGAGGACCTAGTTCCAACACCGGTCTCATGCTAAGGTGAAGGGGTTGATGAGAATCACGAAAGGCCTAGAAGTAAACAAGCTCATGAACACTTTTGCAAATGAGGTCATGTGTGGAAGAATACAGAGAAAGGCGCTAAAGTGTGAATAAGCATGTGGGTTCGAGCCCGTGGTCACAAGGAAAGTGGATTGAAGGAAGTTCCTGTGAAGAATTCTAATTTTGTACCAATTTAAATGGGATGTGGAATAATTCGACAAGATCCTGTTGCAAAACAAAAAAAAAGGGTGAAAGTGACTTTTTCTAGAAGCCATAACTTTCAGCTCATATATCAGATTGGGGCAAGAGTATAATCATTGGAAAGATTATTCAGAGGAGAATAAAATTGAATTTTTATAATTTGGAGAATGATAATATATTTCTTCATTAATTGAGCAAAAATAAGACATGTAGCATAAAAATTTATAAAATGCATAATTCTAACAAAATGGTTGCTTGCACATTTTGCAAAATTAGGGGGTATAAACATATCAATTCAGTATAAGAATGAATATTCAAGAAATGGAAGAAGGAGAGGGTGTTTACAACCATGATAAAGAGGCCAAAGGGAAAAATATCGGTGTTGGTAATGCAAAGACATAATCAAATGGGCACAGGAGTAGAGGGGAGCAAGAAACATTATTAGAGACTGTGAGAAGCCTAAAAATAGAAGTGCAGAGTTACAAAGAAGAAAATGAGAAGTTGATGAGAGAAAAAAATCAAATAAATTCTCAAGTAATGCAAAGATTAAATTAGTTGCATAGGAAAAAAAAAATGGATCAAACTTAAGATGGGAGGAAGAGGGCAGATATCGTGAAAGAAGAGATAACTACAACAGAGCTAGTTATTCAAGAAGTGTTAGAAAAACTCATAGACATCACTCACCTCACTCAGCAAGGAAATTTTATGAATCGGAATATTTCATAAGAATCCTAGAAGTTTCTCTTGTTAGGCACCAAAGAACAAGACATGAAGTGGACAGTTTGAAAGGAGAGTTGAGGAATCTTAAGCCACCATACTTTGATGGTGAAAGAGAAATGGAACATGATGTTGAAGAATGGTTTCTTGGACTCAAGAGTTATTTTCAATTGCATAACTACTCATCAAACCTAGAATCCATGATTGGCACATACCATTTACATGGGAAAGTTGCTATGTGGTGGGATCAGCTAAAGAAAGTTGAGCACATTAATGATTTTCAGTTCAAGAAAAATTTTAGGAGTACCTTTCCAAACACTTATGTGATAAGAAAATGCAGGAGTTATTTGAACTCAAGCTGGGAAGCATGACCATGGAAGAGTATGAAAATAATTTCTTTGGATTTCTAAAGTATGTTGGGTTTATAAAAGACGAGAAAGTGAAAATACAAAGGTTTTTAAGTGGACTTCAATCATTTTATAAAGAGAATATTCAATACGATGAACCCAAGACTTTGACTGAGACCATCAGGAAGGATAAGTACCTATATGAGCAAGAAAAGGGCAGAGAGTATTTGCAGAAATATTGGAAGGATAATAAGAAGGAGAATTACAACCAGAGAAAGAAAGGATTCAAACCTCCTTTCAATAGAAATAGCCCAAATAAAAATCAGCCAGACCAACCTGCTAAGGATGAATCCAAGAGAGAAGACTCCTTTGTAAAAAGGGGAAGACCACCAATCCAATATTGGGGATGCAAAGAAGATCACCTATACAAGGATTTCCCTCACATAAAATACAAATTGAAGACCATGCACAACATCCAAGAGGATACAATAAAATAAGACATGTGAAGAATATATGCATCCTTAGATGATCGACAAGCATAGTATCAATCCAATATGATCGAGGTGGAAGGTAAGATCATTAATCATCCTATTTCTATTTTAATTGATTCAAGAGAAATTCATTGTTACATTGATCCTAAAATAGTGGATAGATTACATTTGGAGAAAAGTAAGCTTGAAAAATCAAGTTTGGTTTAGCTAGCCACTAGAACCAAACGAAGGATCAATGATATGGTCAGATCTTGTTCCATAAGTTTGAATGAAGTGAATACTAATATTGATCTAAATATTATACCATTGGGGTCTTATGATATTATAATTGGAATGGATTGGTTGGAAAAGAATCATGTTGTCCTAGATTGGCATAACAAGACATTTACATGTCTTGATGAAGAAGGAAAGCATAGCACTGTGAAAGGAGTTCCAAGACCCATTTCTATAAGGGAGATTTCAACCTTACATCTAAAGAGATGTTTTAGAAAAGGATGGAAATTGTATGTGTCCCATGTGATGGAGACAGAAAAGATAAAAGGGCCAAGCCTTGAAGAATTTTCGGTACTATAAGAATTTGAAGATGTATTCCAAGAAATACCAGGGTTGCCACCAAAGAGGGAGATAAATTTCTCTATTGATTTAGTGCCAGGAGTTGCTCCAGTATCAAAAACACCTTACAAAATGAGTACACGAAAATTAAAAGAATTGCAAATGCAGTTGAAATAATTGTTGAAGAAAGGATACATACGTCCAAGTGTTTCACCTTGGGGAGCACCAGTACTCTTTGTCAAAAAGAAGGATGGAACATTGAGGCTGTGTATTGACTTTCGACACATGAATAAATCCATTGTAAAGAAAAAATATCCTCTACCTAGAATTGATGACCTCTTTGAACAGTTAAGAGAGGAAAAGATATTTTCAAAGATAGACTTGAGATCAAGATACCATCAGGTAAGAATCAAGGAAGAAGACATCCATAAGAATTCCTTTAGAACTAGGTATGGGAATTATGAATTTGTAGTGGTGCCATTTGGACTGTCCAATGCACCAGTTGTCTTTATGTGCTTAATGAATGGAATATTTATAAATTGTTTGGATAAGTTTGTCATAGTATTCCTGGACAACAAACTTATTTATTCTAAGTCAAAGGAAGATCATGAACATCACCTAAGATTGGTATTGCAAGTATTGAGGAAACATCAGTTGTATGCCAAGTTTACTAAGTGTTCTTTTTACTAAGAACATATCCATTACTTGGGACAAATTATTTTAGAACAAGGTATAGAAGTGTATCCAAAGAATATTGAAGCCATTAAGGATGGCCAACACCCATGAATTTTTCATAATTTATATATTTTATGGGATTAGTTGGTTACTACAGAAGGTTTATAGCGGGGTTCTCTAAGATTTCTCATCCCATCACTTCTTTGTAAAAGAAGGGACTTAAATTTGAATGTATAGATGAGTGTGAAGAGAACTTTAATTTGTTGAAAGAATTACTTGTTAGTGCACCTGTTTTAAAGATTGTTGACCCAAATGAAAGTTTTGTGGTATCTACACATGCATGCAAGGAAGGACTTGGTGGATTCCTCACTCAAAATGGATATGTCATTGGTTATGAGTACAGAAATATTAAGGAACTATGCCACACATGAATTGGAACTTGTTTCCATTGTTCATGTATTGAGTATGTGGATTATCTCGTGGGGAAGAGATTTGAATTAAGAAAAGACCATATTGGTCTGAAATATCTTTTTGAACAACGAACTTTGAATGCCAGGAAAATGTGATGCCTGGAATTTTTAAGTAAATACAATTTTGACATCAAGCATATCAAAGGAAAATAAAATAAAGTTGATGATACACTTAGTATAAGAGTACATCTCATGCATGCTACAACCATTAATATGCATCAATCATATTTAAAGAGCAGAATTTTAGGTGTTGTTGTTACAGATCAGCATTACCTACAGGTAAAAGAAATCTTATAGGAAGAAAATGTACAACAGAAAATTAAAGAAAATGAGATGAAGGAAGATGGATTACTTATGCATAAAAATAGAATTTATGTTCCTAGTTTCAGAGAACTTAGGAATTTGGTATTAAAAGAAATGCATAATGTTCCATATGTCATACATCCCAGTTACCAGAAAACAATTGCAGCAGTAAGAAGCCAATTATTTTGCCATGAATGAAAAAAGATATTGTTGGTTACATTTCCAGATGTATGGAATGTCAGAGAGTGAAGGTTGAGCTTAGGCACCCAACGGGTTTGCTACAACCATTACCAATTCTAGAGAAGAAATGGGAAGTCGTAATGATTGATTTTATAACTAAATTTCTTAGGACAACAAGACAACACGATTAAATCATGGTAGTGGTTAATAAATTGACAAAGGATGCTCATTTTGTTCTTGAAAAAATGACTCATACAATAGCTAATATTGTAGAAATTTACATGAGGGAGATTGCTAGGTTACATTGGATTCCTAAGGAAATTGTTTTAGACGGAGACACAAACTTTACTTCAAATTTCTTGAGGGGATTGTTTAAAGGATTTCATACAAATATGAACTATAGAAAAACATACCATCCACAATCAGATGGGCAGACAAAATGATTTAACCAAGTAATTGAAGACATCTTTAGGATGTATGTGTTGGACACACCAACCACACTTAGAGGGGGGCTGAATGAGTGTGGGGATCCTTTTCAAAACTTTTCCCCTTCAAAAACTTCTTATTTATCAATCACCATTTACTCATTACTTATTATTGTCATTCATAACCAGTCAAATGTAAATATACATCAGCAATAGATAATGACAACATATATCATCAATAAACCATCACCACAAGGAACACAAAGAACACAAGATGTATGTACAATTTTCTATTTATTATGGACTGCAATCCTTGTGTTATCAACAACAACTGAATAGAGTAAAAATCTACAAGAGCATCAACTCTATAATGCAAGACTCATCTTACACACTCAGCACCAACTGAGATGAGGCAACAATCCTCAATAGATACCAAACTGTCAATAGGTACATGACATGTTCGTAGTGCATCACGCGTATGTACGCGCCCTATCAGTAGTACAGCTCACATATGTATGCGGCCAGTCTGTACTACAACCTGCGTAACTCTTTTGAGTTACTTAGGGTTTTCTCTTCAAGATAAAATCAGATCCTCTGCAGCCTTCAATCACATTTACTTATGTCTTTCATTGTACAATATGAACCATAACCAATCATAAGACATCCAAGCTCTCCAACAACTTACTTATGATTTTCAACCATATAATATGAATGATACTCAATCATGTATAAGAAACCATTATACTATAGCAATCATATCAGTACTGAATTATGAGAGGGTTGCTCACACCATCAACCAACACAAACCAAATCACAACAACCATACCAAGAATGCCTTAATCATTCACCATACAACAAGAAAGAGTATCCATCAAGACAACTATGTGGCCATACTTTTTGAACCAATGGATAGATCTGATGTATCTGAGCACTGTAAACCTTCCTGGGAGCTTGATCTCAGAATCTATAACCTCTGCATATTCATATTCTCAAGTTTCATATGTTTACCAACATGTATGCACCCTATACACTGCCAGCCCGCATATGCCTCAGCATGTATGCACCCTATACATAGTCAGCCCGCGTACGCCTCAGAAAATAGGGTTTCTGAACTTCCAAAACTTTCACCGTCGAGACCTCAGACTTACGGAAACTTTGATGCATCCATGAGATACTCCACTCAATATCTCTCTCAGAATAGATCTTCAAGATATGCTCAAGATATTCATTTCACAAGAGACCCTTGCCTTTTATTTATAATATCCAAGTACCTTCCTTAGGAGGATCTTCTAGGTCACTTTTCCCACATAGCAAATTTGTCCACATAATCACTTAAGTTCAACTTTTCCCAATTTTCCACTTGTCCATGTATCCAATAACCACTTGACCACTTAACCCTCTTTCCTCATTTTAGGGTTAACCTTCTCATAACTACTTTCCATAAATAGAAAGTTCTCCATTTACTTTATTATTTAAATAATCCTCTTTGACTTTGTCACTTCACTTTATTATTTAAATAATCCTCTTTGATTTTGTCACTTCACTTTAACATTTAAATAATCCTCCTTGACTTTGTTACTTCACTTTATTATTTAAATAATCCTCCTCATTTGCAAGCACTTTGACTTC